>JAGVSP010000869.1:0-45000 GCA_022494985.1 Micrasema minimum
AGAGTAAGTAGCAGTATAATATTTAAAGTTCTAGTGTGATTCACGAGTAATATTCACCCAACACCGCCACCGCACTAGTGTCTCGCACCAAACTGTACGTGTAATGATGTATTGTTTGTCCATACTATAATCGTCTCTCGACACTCGTACTAATCTATCGCTATACCTAATATTATCCGAACCATTTTACTGTCGGGTGACTCTACTGCTGCATTCCCTTATCCTCATGGGGGACGTCCTTTGGGCCTCGGATCCACACCATGACACGCGACTCCACTAACTTATCAACCGCCATTCTGGCATTCTGGTGATGCAAACTTTACTTATTAGTTTGGTGCCGGCTTCACTTGTTTCTTCTTCGATCTCTTCATGTAAATAAGACCTTCATCAATTCATTGAAATGCACGAATATTATAATAAGACCCTGAAAATGCTAGAATCGCTTGAAAGCATCTAAATGATTCCACTTTATAAAAAAAACTTTTTGTTGTCTGTAAAGTCGGTTTACGGACGATAATTTTACGTGATAACTTCATAAGAAAACATTGATGAAAAATAGCATACTTTTATGAATTAAATTGAATTATTATTACTAAATTATCATTATTTTGTATAATACAAAGCAGGAGTTAATTGAAAATTACAATTTTTTCCATAAATTATCATTTTTTTGTTTTTTCTTCTTGTGTGCTGCTTCTGTCTCCCTTCTACTCGGACGCATCGGCCGACGAAGTGGAAGAGAGATAGATGCGTCACAAACCGAACGCTTAGGCCGATCGTGCCTCTCTATCGCTTGTTCCGCGCTCTCGCTTGCACACAAGATAATCGACAAGAGCTGCTTGGACGAGGAGAACCTGAAGAAGACCTTCCGCGAGATCGCCGTGATGAAGAGGCTCCGCCACCCGCACATCATCCGGCTGTACCAGGTCATGGAGACGGAGAAGATCATCTACCTGGTGACCGAGTACGCGCCCAACGGGGAGATATTCGGTAGGTGGCACATGGCACACACACGTGCAGGCAGCCTGTGGGAGCGGATATGGTGTTAATAATGAGTGCTTGCGTTGCAGACCACCTGGTGTCCCGGGGGCGCATGGCGGAGCCCGAGGCGGCGCGCGTGTTCCGGCAGATGGTGGCCGCCGTGGGCTACTGCCACTGCCGCCAGGTCGTGCACCGCGACCTCAAGGCCGAGAACCTGCTGCTGGACGCCAACATGAACATCAAGGTGAGAGCACACGAACATCTACCAGGCCACAATCTCCCATCCCAACACTTGTCAACTAACAGTACGGTGTCATGTTCCCCTCAGCTGGCGGACTTCGGGTTCTGCAACGAGTTCAAGCCGGGGGAGCCCATGTCCACGTGGTGCGGCAGCCCGCCGTACGCCGCGCCGGAGCTGTTCGAGGGCCGCAAGTACGACGGGCCCAAGGCTGACATCTGGGTGAGATACCCTCACTTTTCTTCATCATTGCTATCTTCCTTATCCGCACCCAATGGTGCATAGGGCACGCCGAGCGCAGTGAGGTAAGATGATCAGTCTCACACTTCAGCGCCGGTCCGAGGAATCACACATGAAATATTAATATGAAAAACACGTGCAATTAAATATTACATGTTAACCTTTCATGGGGCCACAACTGGAGGCTCTATTGTCCCCAATTCCACCTCAACCCTAAGAAAAAACGAAAAGTAGGGTGGTTCAGCAGCCTGGAACAAATTGCCAGGCCTAGTTTCTTATTTTTTATTTACTACTAGCACTACTAGCAAAAGCTGCCTAATATAATAATAACAATATTTCACCCCAACCCACCACTGAACCTAAACAATTATTTTCAGTCCCTGGGCGTTGTCCTTTATGTCCGTGTGTGCGGCGCTCTGCCGTTTGATGGGAACACTCTGCAGGATCTGCGGAACATCGTCATACAAGGAAAGTTCCGGATTCCCTTCTTCATGTCACAGGGTAAGTTATTCCTTATCGTCCTTCTGATCACCGGTCAGCTTCTCGTATAGGTCCAGACAAGTGGCTGTGTACTTTTTTCTATTTAAGGCGCTACTTACAAAATTTGGTTAAAATATAAATGGAACGCATCCTACCTATAAAATGATGACCTGCGGGAAATAAAGATAGTCCTGCTGTCCATTGTGGATATAATGTGAGTGTGTCTCCCTTGCAGAGTGCGAGCAAATGAAATAAATCCCAAGTGTGGACGCGGATAAGCGGCTCTCGCTTGTGGGATATAATGTGAGTGTGTCTCCCTTGCAGAGTGCGAGCAGCTGATCCGCAACATGCTGGCGGTGGACGCGGAGAAGCGGCTCTCGCTGCAGCAGGTGGCGCGGCCTGTCACACGACATGGTGAAGGAGGTGAGCACTGAGCGCCCCCGTCCCGCGTCATCGGGGGGCGCACCCTCGGATCGGGCGAAAGCGCTTTGGAGCGCGGGCGCTGCGCGTGCTGCGCGCCCTCTACCGATTTTTTCAACGGGCCCCGAGGCCGGGGAGCTCAACCGGACCGTGCTGGAGCACATGCTCACGCTGCCCGGCCTGTCACACGACATGGTGAAGGAGGTGAGCACTGAGTTTCCCCCGATCCCGTCGCATCACACATGTACCCGCTAGTCCACCAGATCGGACTAACTCGGTTTATCTGTTCCAGTCTGTGAAGGGCGCGCGGTTCGACCACATCTCGGCCATCTACAGCCTGCTGGTGGAGAAGCTCAGCCGGCGGGGGAGGGGCGGCAAGCGGCCGCTGGGCGCCGGCGGGGGGAGCGTCCCCACAACTGTGAGTACCAACCTATCGTCCACCCATCTCATATCCACGCGAGTTCATCCATAGTCTGTCATCTGGCCATGTGACCGGCCCATTTTCACTTCAACAACTTCTTATATGAACCGTTTTGATTGTCACAGGTGGCCGTGGCGCAGATGAGCTCCATAGCGCTGCAGCCGGACAGCCCGGGGCAGGAGGAGGCGGGGCCCGAGGGGGCGGAGGGCCCGCGCGACGTGGGCTCGCCCTTCGTGTCCATGCCCGCCATACCAGTACAGACCTACCTCACGCCGCAGGACCTCGAGAAGGTAATGCAATGGCGCCTAACGTGGGACATACTTCACATCTATCTAAACGCTACACAATGGCGCCCAACGTGGTGCAATTTCACATGGCGCCCAACGTGGGGCATACTTCACATGGCGCCCAACGTGGGGCATATACATGGTGTGACCAAACCCGAAAACAAGTGAATCAACATCATACTTGGAAAATGTGTAATATGACTTGATTCTGAGCTTGAAATTTTTTAAATCTTCTCGTAAAAGCTTTCATTGGTTCCTCAGATTAATTAAAATTGTACGCGGGTTCGATTCCCAAAGGGGTTCAACACGATATATTTATTTACATGTGATTTTCAGATTTATATTTCATGTGTGATACCTTGGACTGGTTCTGAAGCGTACGACTAATCATCTTACCTTCATGTAATAAGATAATCAAGATACACTGCACTTAGTGTACTAGAGCAGTGCCCTATGCACCAGTAAGTGGGGATATGGGAAAAGTAGTAGTAAAGCTAAATTCCAGGGAGAAAATCGAGGAATACGATTAAATGGAGTAGCAGACGTAACATTATTCCGTCTTAAGCTTAAAATTGATGTAATATTAAAATGAGAACTTAATCCTAATACTCAATTTAAATTGTTTTTTAATAAAGCTCTCATCTTACTTTCTAGCATAGTTATTAATTTCCGTACATTTCCAGGTGTTGGACTGCTCATACTCTGCGGTCCCGCCGCCCGCGCACAGCACCGGGCTGTCCGGAGCAGTGCAGCTCGAGGCGGAGCCGGATTCCTTCACCAACGGAGGCGGGAAGGTGAGCTAAGCGAGCTGATGATGTCTTGTGGGGGCGTAGTGAGACGAGACTGTGTTCACAGTGAAATATCACCCAGTAATTCTAGACCATACGAGTGGATTTGGTGACATTTTGTTATTTTTTCCAGTTAAAGAACGGAGCATATGGGGGCAAACGGGCTCGTGCCGGCAACTATCACTCTCTACTGCCGGATATCAACCTTCCCCTCAACCTACCCCCCGTACAGCACCAGCCCCCGCACAGCTTCAGTGTTAAGGACCACCACCTCCTCAAGCCGCCCCCCGTCATGGGACAAGGTCAGTATGGCTAGGCTACTACATCATCAAGTGCTGGAGGATTTAGACTATTTGTAATAAGTGGTGTTATGACATTGACCCTAGGAATCATATAGAAAAGCCCCTTGTAGTGAAGTCTTGTTGGAAGGTTGTTGATAAACAGTGTTTTACAACATTCTGTTTTGGTTTTGCAGTGAGTTCGTTTGGGCGACGGGCGTCCGATGGTGGAGCCAACCTTCACATGTGCTACCCGCCCGGCACCGCGGAGGACTGTACGCTGTACACCCTCCCCAACACTGTGAGTGGCCACACTATTATTCCACTCGTGCTAACTTTCTCTCGAGATATCTCATGAAAACCCTGTGTCACGTCAGGCCACGGGCGACTCAGCATTTTTAGCTTATTTGGCAATCTCATTATGTACACACATTAAATAAATAAATAATAATATCCAGGGTTCGGGGCCGCCGGGGGCGGCTCGGGGTCGGAGACGGCCATCGCACCCCCGGCGCTGGACTCGGCGGGGATCGTGACGGACGATCCCACCTCGGACTACAACGCCAACCTTAACAGGTAACCCACAGGTCTCCTCATACCTCTTCCCCATATTCAACCAACCAACAATAACTCCAAATACAGCTGTAATCAATTGTGTCAAATCTGAAAAACAATGGCCGACTTCAAGGCCACAACCTCAAGCTGGAAAAGAGCCATTTTAATCAGAATCCACGAAAGCATCTCCTGAGCAACTCCTGCTGGTAGATAGCTGGAACAGGGCTGGTCATTGTGAATAGTCTGAACGGGTTTAAGAATGGACTGGACAAGTCGTCTAAAGTTTGAATCTAAACTAACTGTCTGATATAGGCATACCACCTTTAAACTGCTCACCTAAAATTAATAAATTATAATTATCAAAAGGAAATCGATAGTGGCAAATAAGAACGAAAAGAAGCAAAATTGGCAGTACACAACGGAGTTTTGGTACCAACCCTTATGTAGTGAAGCGTGGTGTTGGAAAAAGAAGGATGAAAGTAGACTGAATGCTGTTGAAATGCGATCTATGTGTGGTAAGACTATGTATGATAGGTGTACAAATGTCCAAATTAGAGCAGAGTGCAAGGCTGAGATAAGCATTATCCACAAAATTAAGAAAGGGCTTTTACGATGGTTTGGTCATGTGGAGCGAATGAGTGATGAAAGAACGGCTAAAAGAAGTTTAAATGCAAGTGTGCCTGGATGCAGAAGCCGCGGAAGGCCGAGAAAGACATGGCATAACTAAGTACGTCAAGTACTTGAAAGTGGACATGTGAAAAGTCGGAATAATCGGCGTATGTGCGTGAGAAGATGTATGAATGTAGAGGGAAGCAAAGGAAGTATGTCAGGACAGAGTGGTATGGCGTTCTATCCTCTCTGCCTACCCCTACGGGAAATGGCGTGATGGTTAGTTAGTTAGTTAGTTAACAAAGGGCAAAGACAGAATCTTTTACCTACCACTAGATGCAGAACCAACTTGCTAATAGTTATTTATTTTTATTTTCATTATATTTTGTAGTATTGCTTGTGCATTCGCATTGTGACGCAATCTCTCAGACGAATGTGTGGTAAAACTATGTATATGATAGGTGCCCTAATGGCGAATTTAGAGCAGAATGCGCGGCTGAGATAAGCATTATCCACAAAATTAAGGTCTCTTATGATGGTTCGGTCATGTGGAGCCTGGATCCACCACGATGAGACTCTCTCTGAACTTCGTCCGAACGAGGATCGGAAAATGGAAGAGGACTTACCAGAGCTGGACTCAAGGGCGGGATATGAAGATGAAGGACCACCAGGAAGGGCGAAGTATCCTGGAATACCCTGGAACACCACGTTCGAACTGGCGCGGCGGGACACAAACGAGGGGCACAGCACACTTTACTCACTTTTGATTGAGGGGTTTCGGGGATTGGAGTCTGGGAAGCTTGGAGATGGATGACGAGTATCACGAGGGTATAACGAGGGTGGATAGAATGAAGAAAGATCAGGATCACGAGAAGGACGGATGTTGCGAGGTAGAGTAACGTTGCTGCGCTGAGCGAATATTCGAGACTGATTTTTAGTTGGAAAACAGGTGACAAAAACGGAATGGAATGGGTGAAGGTAGGCGATACATTTTGGAGAGGGAATTCAAACTACCTATACCAGAGAGTATCAATGATGGCCAAACCAGAGCCAATGAACAGCAGGAAGTAGAGGAACAGGTAGTGAAGTGTGGTGTTTGGTGGATGGTGAGTTGTGTATAGCTGTGTATAACACTGTGTGTGTCTCCTGGCCCAGGTACATGACAAACCGCGGCAACAAGCAGCGCCACACGGTTGCCACGACGGAGGACGTCCACAACGCGGTGTCCGTTCCCCAGCCCGACTCCCAGCTCCTTGGTAACTATACTCCCATTACTAACTTCAACAATTATTACGCCACGATTGACAACGGGAAAACCAGTTTATGAGTCTACATCTTGTTTGGAGTCCAATGAGCTTGAAAAATATTTGATTTTTTTTCGTTCTCATAAAAGCTTTTATTAGTAGGTCCTTCAGATTAAGTAAAGATGCACAAATTCTTATTAAAATGCATTGTTTTCATTTTGTTTTATTTATGGATATTATAAATTTGACTAAATACGTGATATTTGACAACAATTTGCTACAAATTATCGAAAAAAAATTAACTTCATACTCAATTTTCTCAAAAACTATGGGTCCAATAAAAAAAATAGATTCTAAAAAATCGACTCCCAATATTTTGTAAGATTCACTGGTTTCCCGCTTGTACATCGAGTTTTGTTACATCCTGTTATAAGACAAACATGATTAGAAATGTAATTTTTAAATCTTTTAAAATCCAGTTCTGATCTTATCGTCTCTGGAAGGACTATTGAAGAATAATTTCCCTGTCTGAGAGTATAATATAAACAAATATAGTTATTTGATTAATGAGAGGTTATGATTTATTACAAGTCCCGTATTATGACGTTACAGAGCAGCAACAGTCCGACCTCGTCCTCCAACATCCGAACCCGGAGGACCGGCCTCCTCACCGTCACCGAGCGCCCGCCTGGTGAGTCCTCCACTATATTCACTACACACTGTGTTCACTACACACTGTGTTCACTACACACTGTGTTCACTACACACTGTGTTCACTACACACTGTGTTCACTACACACTGTGTTCACTACACACTGTGTTCACTACACACTGTGTTCACTACACACTGTGTTCACTACACACTGTGTTCACTACACACTGTGTTCACTACACACTGTGTTCACTACACACTGCACTGCTTCTTCCTTGCACCGCCGTCCTGATCACGTGACCAACGCACTTGAAAACACCCGTCGCCGTCGGATCATGGGAGAATAATATTCAATTTATTTTATTTATTTATTTATTTATGGATGATTTATAAAGCGCTATTTTCGCGAGAAATCGCCTCAAGAGCGCTGTACAATAAAGAGGCTAGACCACAAACACGTTTTGCAGCTACCAAGCGCATGAACGGTTGGGGTTCTATTCTAGTCTCCTACAGTTACAGACTTACATAGTAAAATAAAATGTTTTGAAGTTAATTAATTTACATAGATTAATATTGAAACTAGTAAATTATATAGGTAATATTACAATATTATTGATATCCCAACAGAGACGGAGAAACTCTAGAAATTAATGTGGATTATACAGGCGTTTACAGGGCTCATGACCTGTCATTGGCTGGGTTCAGTGGCCACTTGATGTATTACAACATTCCTCATTCCACCCATTTTTTATTTTTTTTATTTCAATAGAAAACAATACATGTCCTACTGAGTTGCCTACTGCAACTCGTCAGTAGGTGCATAAATACATGTTCAATTAAAAATAAAAGTACACAATAACATACTCTAGCGCAAAAAAATTGTAAAATACATATAAATAAAAATACAATTAAGTAAAAATTAATAATAATTGTGTAATAAGTATAGTGTAGTGTAAAATCAAAATAAGTAGTTTATAGTCAAATGTTTAGAAATAATGATATTGTAATTACTAGCTGTATCAAACTGTTTTTTAAATTTTTTATAGCTAAATAAAAAAGATACAAATACAAATTCTAAACTCAATATAATACATCGCGCTCTACCAACCAAGTTATCATCATCTGATAATCATACATGACAAATTTGGGAACATCTATTGGCATCTATCAAGTGAACATCTATCTAGTGAGTCGGGGCCAGATCATTGGCATGGGTCTCTACTGATTGAGTCGCCATCCCATTATTGTGAAATGTAATAAATAAATAAATAAATAAATGAATGATATTATTGATATCTCAACAGAGACAGAGAAGCTCTGGAAACGAATGTGGGTTATCTAGGCGTTTACAGGGCTTATGACCTGTCATTGGCTGGGTTAAGTGGCCACTTGACGTAATTACAACATTCCCCATTCCGCCTGTCATCTGACAACCATGTATGACAAATTTTTGAAACTTGTATATATCTAAGATGTAAAGAACAATCCGCTTGCGAGTTGTTATTTCGACAGATTTCGAATATTTTTAATATTCTTTCTCTATACTGACATCTATTGAGAATATTGTTAAAGTATTTTTTTTGGGCGATCTACATTATTGGTGTAAGTAAGGTTCGAATCTGAACTTTATTACCTACTAGCAGACGTCTGAAGATGTCTCTTCAATTTATTTTTACTTTTTTATTTTAACCAGTAAATATTTTTGAACAACATTTTGAATGAATACAAATACTTGTAGAAAAATTACTGGATAGCCCACATTCGTTTCCAGAGCTTCTCTGTCTCTGTTGAGATATCAATAATATCTGATATCAGCCCAGCATGGGTATAATCCAGTTATTTGTCTACAAGTATTTGTATTCATTCAAAATGTTGTTCAAAAATAAATGAATGATCGTATGTAGTTTTACTTCAATGAGATTTTTTTCACTGGTGACATCTGTTGAGAAAATTACTAAGCTTTTGGCTATCAACTCTTTTGGTGTAGGTACAAATTTATATTGACGATAGCATTTCCTACAAATTTAAATGATGGTATTTCGCGTATTAATGATCAGATTTACAAACGGATCGCTCCAATGGTTTGGTCATATTTCTCTCTTCCAACGTTTTCTCGGTCTTTCAAAACTTATGGACAAATTCTCAACTGCGTTGGTTATTCTCAGGACGGCAGTTGTGGGGGAGGTGAAGAGCGATTATTTCCCACAACTTCACAAAAATCTAACTAAGAAATACTCGACCATCGCCGCTACAATAACCTCACAAACCTCAGAACTCTGAAGGAATATATCTCGCTTATTTATCGACCAACTGACAAACAGATTGTACCGATGGTGGCTTTGTATTTTTATGTTTTACATTATATATTGCGTTTACAGAAAAAAATACGCAGAACAATTATCTTGTGTAAAAAATGAAGTTTTGCTAGATTGTTTGTTTGTTTGTTGTATTAGTTTCCAAATACTTTCTATTTTTGTGTTATATTAGAGAGCATGTTAAATTTTGTGCCCCTTTTTGAGTAAAATAATTATCGTAGTTCCCGTTTTTGAGTTTTATTCAATTTTTAACTAATTTTAAAACGCATTTGTTTTTACGTAGTAGCCATTTCGCAAAATATTTTAATTTGTTTTATTTTCGCATTCAACAAAAAAGTATAGTTTAAAGTTTAATACTTAAGAGCATACACCGCCACCGCCACCGCCACTCGCGGCCGCTTCCCATACAAACGTAATCCTCGATTTTCTCCCTTGAATTCAACATTAGAGCAAAGATTTTTTCACACATTTTAGATATCGACCAGATGCGTGTTTGCAACAAATAAAATATTTTTGCATCTGGTCGATATCTAAAATGTGTGAGAAAATCTTTGCTCTAATGTTGAATTCAAGGGAGAAAATCGAGGAATACGTTTGTATGGGAAGTGACGTGGTGGATTATGTGTGTCAGAAACAAATTCCTTTTCAAAAGTATTTTGCACACAAACATAGGTTTCTTTTAAAAAGTCAAATGATTCCTTGGACTGGCAGTGCAGCCTTCACTCCTGCACTTGGTGAGCCTCCGCACCACTGGGTGAGGATAGGGGATAGTACTAGTACTAATATTCATTGCAGATTGGACAAAATTCAATTTTCAACTCTACTTTTTTGTTGATTTTATGATTTGTTTGCATTTAGCATTTTTGTGTTGATTTTGTTTGTTTCTGCTACTCGTTACCCCCAGTCATTAGTCCAGAGTTGGTGATGGAGGTTGAAGCCAGGATGAAGAGGAACTATCTACCGCCGTCCATTCAGCAGGCGCAGGGGCAGCCCGCGTGTAGCGCGCCCGTCAACCAACTCTTTCAACCCGGAACTTCAAACTTTCAACCGGGAATGTCAAACTTCCAACCAGGAATGACAAACTTCCAACCCGGAATGTCAAACTTCCAACCCGGATTGTCAAACTTCCAACCCGGATTGTCAAATCCTCAATCTGGGACGCCCATGCTTCAACCTGGAATTACAATTTCACACAACCCACAAATACAAATTTCCCTCCTAGTATTACGAATTTCCAACCTGCCACTCAAAATTTCCCACCTAGTATTACTAATTTCCAAACCGCAGCCCAAAATTTTCCTCCTAGTATTACAAATTTCCAACCTGCCAATCAAAATTTCCCTCCAAGTATCACGAATTTCCAACCTGCAACCCAAAATTTCCCTCCAAGTATTACGAATTTCCAACCTGCAACCCAAAATTTCCCTCCAAGTATTACAAATTTCCAACCTTCATCATCTAATTTCCCTCCGAGCATAAATAATTTCCAACCCTCTATGCAAAATTTCCCACTGAGTATTACCAATTTCCAACCCCGGTACGTCCGGTTACTCGCCAAATATAACAAATTTTCAACCCGGTTCATCCGGTTACCCGCAGAGTATTACAGACTTCCAACCCGGAATTACCAATTTCCAACCTGGGGCATCAAATTTCCCGCCGAGTATTACAAACTTCCAATCCGCCGCTTCAAACACCCAACCGAGTATCACAAACTTTCAACCAGGGATCTCGAATTTCCAACCAAATATAACAAACTTCCAATCGGGGGCTTCTAATTTCCAACCGAGTATTACGAATTTCCAACCGGGCTCCACAACATTCCAACCGGGCATTACAAACTTCCAACCGGGCAGTACAAACTTTCAACCGGGAACATCAAACTTCCAATCGGCCCCCTCAAACTTCCAACCAGGCCCCACAAACTTCCAACCCGGAACATCAAACTTCCAACATGGCGGCACAAACTTCCAACCGGGCACCACAACCTTCCAACCGGGCCCCACAACCTTCCAACCAGGCTCCATCCAGAGCGGTCAGCCGGCCAGGAAATACTCCAACCACGGCCCACACAGGTGCAAGCTGCAGACCCTAGCCACAGTACAGGAGATGGGTAAATAGATGACATCTTGCAATATGAATTGGTGGCGGGACTCTGAACAATATCTACGTTAAACGAGCCAACTCTGGTCCACAGCAATCCGTTTGTAAATCTGATGATTAATAAGTGAGGTAGGATAATTTAAAGTGGTTTTGTAAAAAATCTATTTTTACAATACCCAAAGTTCACATGACGGTATCTTACTTATTAATTGTCAGCCGTTAGAAGCTAAATTTGGAGTCTTCATCCTTCACTAAGCCTAGATTATGAGCCTTAGTGAAAGGCGGAGATTTCTAACTTTGGTTCTAATGGCCTCAATCATTCGATTTACGAACGATTTGCACGGATGGCTTTATTTTTCTGCATTTCCAGAAAACTTTGGTACAAGCCCATTGTAATATTACATGAATTTAGTTTGTTGATGTTTTTTGCTGCATGTTTTTGTGTGTGTTGTTAGTTAGTCAATTGTAATTTAGCTTTTATCTCTAAATGTAATAATACAATGTGTAAATAATGATATCCTTTGAGCATCGAGGTATTATAATATTTTCCCACTGATGTATGTCGACCATTTCCCCAATTTCCAATAAGTTACGATCCTTTACGTGCGTGAGCCAGCACTGTGATCACTAATGTATCTACACATAGATATATACGGTGTTACCAAACTCGAGCCAATCCTAGTCATATTTATCCATTTTGTAAATCGTAAAAAAAATTATTTAAAAATGGATGCTTTAAAAGCACCCGACTCCTAAGCGCACAAAAAGGGTCGTACTGAATATACAGTTGATGCGTAGAACCAGAGAAGTGGCTATGTACTTTTTTCTATTTTAGGCGCTGCTTAGATTAAAACTTTGTTTGAAATGAATAGACATGAGCATCCTACCATCAATATATAATGACCTGTTTTGGAGGGAACTCACCATTACAATAACTCAAAATTAATTACGGACATAATAATGATTAAAATTTCGTACCTCATACCACATCCGCTCCCTATGTGGAGAGTATGGATTCCACAAACAGCCTCGAGGCATAAATCCTAAGATATAAATCACCGTTTTTAAAAAAAGTCCGTGGCATTGGTGACAGTTAGTAATGTAATGACAGGATAATTTGAGTAGTTCACAAAATGGACACAAGGTTGGCGCTACTGTACATGTAGACCTGTCAAAACTATGTTTGGTTCTTTTTAATAAATTTCTGTAAGTTCGAAGCGATTATTTTCGTAAATTCTCACATTTTTGAACTCGTAACAATGCCTTCACTACGTGTTGTACCGCGATACTCTTCAACAACAACAGTGTATCGTTTTCCTAGCGATACAAATAGAAGAAAAATGTGGCTCATTAGAATACAATGAGATAAATTTAAACCCACAACTTATTGATTTTTTTTAAAAACTCATTCAAGTCGAGCTACTGTTTTTTATTTAAATTCGGAATCAACACACAACACAATCGTACTTAACAGGTCTCTATACCTACATTGGTCTACATCTTCAACAGCGCCGCCAAGTGGGATAAATTAGCGTGCCTTGTTGCCATTAGATTTGCATATTGCATCTTCACACGGCTGATGATCTTGTGGCGTGTTGCAGCGCGCGAACACAGCGAGCGCTACTCGCCCACGCGGCGCTGCTCGGACAGCCAGTGCGCGGGGCGCGGGGGGGCGGGCGCGCCGGGGGCCCGGGGCCGCGGGCGCGCCGCCGGCGCCGGACGACGGAGCCGCGGCCGCCGCGGAGCCGGCCCCGCCCGAGCTCACCATCCGGAGCGCCCGCCAGGAGTACCAGATGCTGCAGGTAAACACTATCTTACTAATACTTTCCTTACTGGACTGGACAGTTGTATTTATGAAGTCGAATCCCGTGCCTAGCTATTGACGCATCTCACTTTCAAAGTCATCAGGAAATTCAATTTCTTGATTGAAATATTAATGGATGGCGTTCCGACTATGATCTGTGGAGCCGACTTATTGTTTATTGAATAAATTTGATACATATATAACTAACTAACTAACTAACCATCACGCCATTTCCCCGAAGGGGTAGGCAGAGAGGATAGAACGCCACACCACTCTGTCCTGGCACACTTCTCTTGCTTCCTCCACATTCATACATCTCCTCATGCACGCACGTCGATTATTCCGACTTCTTACATGCCCACTTTCAAGCACTTGTTTTACTTGATCATGCCATGTCTTTCTCGGCCTTCCTCGACTTCTACATCCAGGCACAGTCGCATCATATATTTTTTAGCCGTTCTTTCATCATCCATTCGCTCTACATGACCGAACCAACGTAAAAGACCTTTCTTAATTTTGTCGATAATGCTTATCTCAGCCTTGCATTCTGCTCTAATTTCAACATTAGTGCACCTATCATACATAGTTTTACCACACATTCGCCTGAGAGATCGCATTTCAACTGCATTCAATTTACTTTCATCCTTATTTTTCCAACTCCATGCTTCGCTTCCATACATAAGGGTTGGTACCAGAACTCCATTGTGATACATATATTATTTGTTTTATTTATGAATTCAATTCAAAGGAGCATTGTTTTTAATGAATGTATTCAATAAATTACCAAGGACTTGACTCATACGCTGTCAGATACTGTAAACAGCTGTTCTAGGGAGACTGAATGGCAACCATCTTGTTTTACGATAGAGTCCTGAATGTAGATTAATAATGCATTATATATAAATGACTCGCGACGCAGTCCGCTTGCTTGAAATGTTGCTACGGGGGCTTAAAAACAGAAACCAGAAACAGTAAATGTATACGATTTTGAAATTAATATTATCTTTAACATTTTTTATTTATTTTTTTCGTGCATTTTAGAGATATTACATCCTTCTTCAAAATTTTGAAATACTCGCTTCTACACAAATTTAAACACATTTTTTAAATTAAATTCCGGGTAGCACTGGATTTCCTTACTTGGAGGTCGGGTAAGTCCGAACCATCTCTCATGTATTATCTCTTTCTCTCTCTCCCACAGCGAGGGCTGGAGCGACAGAGACAGGCACAGGTGACTCCCTCTCCCCCGCTGCTGGACACCAACACTAGTGCGAACTTGTCCTACCTCGCCACCAACACATCCAGCTCAGTTCCTGGTAAGTAGGGCCTACCTACTCTCAGTCATATAGCTCACTTCTTCCATCCAATACTATTATATGTGACAACATATTTTGATGCTCTGTTCGTCTAGTAATTTATTAGCAAATATAAATATAGAGTCGTCTCTCTCTCTCCCCCAGGGTCGCCCATCCACCAGGGCTACGTCCCGGTGTTGGCGCTCCGCCCGGAACTCCGCTCCGCGCTCCGCTGCCCCGAGCCGGCGCCGCTCGACCTCCGCACCGCCCCCGACTGCATGGACACCACCCCCCTCCCCGAGCCCTGGCAGTTCCCCATCAGCAGCCAGTTCCTGCCCATGGTACACCCCCAGGTCCACATGGTGGCCGTGGCCGGCGCGCACCGCTCGCTCAACAACTCGCCCATCTCCAACCCCGGGTCGCCCGGCCTGGACATGATACAGGAGGAGAGTTCCAGCCTGTCGCAGGTGAAGAACGTTCAGTTCGAGCGCGACCCTTCCTTCTACCCCATGGTGGTGTCTCAGTCGGGGGCGCACCATCCTCAGATCAGCCTCACGGACTGCCTCGGCTCGGAGATCACCCTCGTGGCCTCGTCCTCCGAGGACAGCATGGACTCCCTGGAGGCTCCGGACTACAGTCGCCTGCAGGACCTGCTGCCACAGTTCATCATCTCCGAGCCGGCGGACTTCGCCGACCGCCCGTCCATTATGAAGGGCATCGGACGCAAGATGAGCCAGGACGACAAGAAACCCGAACACGACCAACCCACGTTACCGGATAATCATATAGAAATCCTTCAGGAGACGCAATCGCCGTTCCCCACGTTCGGGAACCAGGACTTGATATCTCCGGACTGCGACAGGAGTAATCAGTTATTTCTAGCGCAGAATCCCAATTCGGAAGAGGCGAAATACGCGCGGCGCGGCAGCGACAAATCGCTCGGATTCAGCGATGACTCGCTCAGCAACGACTCCAACCACTCCGCCTCCGCGTCGCCCAACTGCGAACACAACGTCACCTCGTTATACTCCAACATCGTGTCCATAAGCTCCGGGTTCAGCGAGAATCGCGGCAGCTTCAGCGAGCACAGAGAGAGCTTCTCCGAGCGAGCGGGGAGCGAGTACCGCGGCTCCTTCTCGGACCGCGGGTCGTTCTCCGAGCGCGGGGACGCGGGCCGCTCGAGCCTGTCGGACCTCGGCACTCGCAGCAGCTTCTCCGAGACGCCGCGCTCGAGCTTCTCGGCGCAGGGGGCCGGCTACTCGGCGGCCATCGGCGAGAGCGACGAGCACCCTCACATGAGCCGAGACAGCAGCCGGACGGGACTGTCGGCTCTAGAGAAGTGCGAGGAAGAGGATTCACTTTGCATGCAGGGGGACATAGACAAACTTCAAAAGTCTACGCTGGATTTGAGGATAAGCGAAGAGGCGAATAGAGACGGTAACGAATGTTACGAAGTAACTTTGTCCGACGTTTGTTCCAACATGGATTCTTCTCGCATCCTGGAAGTGTTGAAGGACGTGATCAACACTCGCGTTCCCCCGCAGAACATGCTGGTGGTGCGGCCCGGGGAGAGCGTGAACCTGAGCCTGGAGTACTCGGGCGGGGTGCAGATCGAGCTGGCGGTGTGCGAGGGGACGGGCAACAAGGGGCTGCGCATGCGGCGCATCTCCGGGGACCAGGGCGAGTACGGGAAGCTCTGTCAGCAGCTGATCAGCAGCCTGACGGTCTAGTACCAGTACCCAGTATAGTTTGCAACACAGGTCGATGTTTTAGCGAGTTGTGATCTAATTCACCCAGAGTGAGTAAAGTGACCTAATTAACATACTCGCAGTTAATAAGTGATCTAATTCACTCACTAAAACTAATTTGAGCATCGAAAGCTTCTTTTGAGTATGCTGCTATTACACTATATCGAATTAACTCCTAACTATTACACGTGCGAGTACAAAAAGATAGCTAGAAAAGTCAATTCATGCAAATGCTATGAATGGAGTTCACAAAAACAGCAATTTGAAGCCAATTCACTTAAATCGTCTGAATTTGGAGATCAAACTCACACAATCGCCGTAAAAGGATAGGCGAACAAAATATAATCAGGTCGCTCACTCACTGTTAAAGGGTTGTTTGAGTAAAATATACTAATGTGAAACTATCTCCCGCTCATAGCAATAGGATAGTGCGAATTTTATAAACTAAGTCGCACACTCGTCATGAGAGGATATTTGCGAGTCGGTGAAACTATCTCGCACGCTCTCTGTATAAGGATAGTGCAAGTTTTATAAACTAAGTCGCACACTCGTCATGAGAAGATATTTGCGAGTCGGTGAAACTATCTCGCACGCTCGCTGTGATCTAATATGCACCATTCCAAATTAATAATAAACTTATTTCCAATATTGTATAAATATGATGTAAATACGGTGGGACTATTTCACTGCTCTTTCATACTTATCAAGTGTATTCTTACTTATTCATTAACTTTCTGTCACACAGAAATTTCTCAGTTGAACCTTTCTTAAACCCACTCCCTCCGACAAATGAATACACTGCTCTGAGTAAAGATTATTACCGCGATTGTGCAACATTTTTTAGGTTTGAAATTGCAGTTGAAATTAATATAATGGTGTTTTCTGAGTATTGTATAAATAAATTATATTAATGTAATTATTTTTTATGTGGGTTCAAAAACTGTTAGGAAAATTGAAATAGTGCCATCCATT
Source organism: Micrasema minimum (assembly GCA_022494985.1). NCBI lineage: Eukaryota > Metazoa > Arthropoda > Insecta > Trichoptera > Brachycentridae > Micrasema > Micrasema minimum. The sequence continues at coordinate 17,431 of JAGVSP010000869.1, forward strand.
CGGTTTGTGTCTCGGATAAAGTGAACAATGATGCTTTATCAACAACAGATGGCGCATTATGTCGACTGATAATATATCTGTCTGGATATAAACTGCGAGTTTATTTATTGTAATATATAATTATGTACATTTTGTAAATACTTTATATTTCATAGTTAACAAGAATTCTTTTTTTTTCACGCCATTCTTTTAAGGTTATAAATTTTAAACAAACATGTTATGTATATTCAGTGTATTTTTTAATTCAATTATATTTTTTGGCCTATTTAAAGAAAATATAATCTTATCAAACATTCACAATTCCATGCCCCCGACTTGACAGAAAATCCAATTTCGCGACATTAATTATTGTAACACTTTATTTTCATTTAATTCCCTTGACATAACGATGCATAGGGCACTGCGCTGGTACACACACGAGCAGTACAACTTGATTACTCCACGAATTGGACAAAATCTTTTTCAAAATATTAAGAATATTAAAAATCTGTCAAAAAACCAACTCGCATGTGAATTTTTCTGTACAAACTCAACATATATAGAAGATTCAAAAATTTGTCATACATGGTTGTCAGATGATGGGCGGAATGGGGAATGTTGTAGTACATCAAGTGGCCACTTAACCCAGCCAATGACAGGTCATAAGCCCTGTAAACGCCTAGATAACCCACATTCGTTTCCAGAGTTTCTCTGTCTCTGTTGGGATATCAATAATATCTGATATCAGCCCAGCATGGGTATAACCCAGTAATTTGTCTACAAGTATTTGTATTTGTTCAAAACGTTGTTAAATTTTTTTAAAATTACATTCCACTTATCTTAATTATTCTACTAATACTTTCCCTTATCCGCACCCAATGGTGCATAGGGCACTGCTTCGGAACACCAAGTGCAGTGTACCTTAATCATTTTATTACACGTTAGGTTAGATGAATTATTTCATATCGACCGCTTTCGGGATTCGAACTTGCGACCTCGTGCGTGGTAGCCGAACTACTACCATCGCACCCTAAATTCTAAACTGCACTAACTCAAAAATGTCTGCTTTAGGAAAATGGGCTCGTAAACCAAAATTTATAGTTTTTATTCCGCATCGCCTATCATACAAAATCTTTAAAAAATAAGAAACTTTAAATGATTCTATATCGGTTATTAATCATCCGAGCCCATTGTCTGCAAGATGATCCTTCCTACCTTCCTATTGTAATATCATGAACAAGTTAATCCTTTTCATTTCCTTTTAAAATAGAATCGAAATTGCGTTCTCGTGATAAACCCAAATATTTTAATTCCGACTTCACATGGTCAGAAAGTAGGAAACAAGTTGTGGTGGAGCAGAATTTGAACCCGGGGATTCCACTCCAGAGTCCGCCACCCTAACCACTATTCTCTTCGAAAACCTCAACAGGGGGTATTTTCTATAAACTTTAAAAATCAAATTGTTAATTTGATGTTCCTCAGCATTGTGCAATAAAGCTTTTGTAAATTGCTGTAAATATTAGGAAATATTACAATTCGGACTGTTTAGTCAATTATCGTTCAAGAAATATAAGCAACTAACTGTATTTAGCAAATTAATTCAATTATATTCTTAAAGCAAATTTACCTGTGAAAAATTCCATGATTAATATAACTAATAAAAGTTTAATAAAACTGGTACACTTCCAGTTACGGGCATCTTCAGACTGGTCTGAACCAGTTACATGGAACCGAAAGTTATTTTCTAACTTTTATTAGTTGTATTAAAATAATTGAATATTTGTCCTCTAAAATAATTTTACTTTATGAAATTTAATAAAATATAGATTTTTTTTTTGTAAATTTTAAAAACCCATTTTTTATTTATAACACAATTTAATACTATCGATTATAATTCGATACTTTAAATTTGAGATGTTTTTTAATTGAAATAATAGTGAATTTGTTAAGTTATCGAAATGGTAGTCGCCGCCGTTCAGACAAAAGTCGCTAACTCTGGTCTAATATTTTTTTTATTTTAATCACAATTTATAGAAAAAGTTAGGAAGTTTAACAGGAGAACTTATTTAGTAATGTGAATATATACATAATTATTGAAAACACTTCATAGGTGAAGATTTGACCACTTCTTTAAGCACAATAAAACATTAACATTAATTATCGCAAAACAGTTCCTCCAGTTATTATCAAATTCCACCGTCTAAAGACTCCAGATGTGACTAGTGATAGTGGTAACTCCAGATGTGACTAGTGATAGTGTAACTAGAGGAAATGTTCTATATGCCTATGCCAATAACACAAACTAGGACTTATGTACCAGAAAAAAATATTTTATATCAATCTGAAGTCATGTTTATGGGATGGAGCCTTAGTACAATACCTATTAACGCATATAAGGGCCTACGTGATTAATCGCAGCGCTAAGCATTTCATACAAAATGGCTGGACGCGAGTCTTCTGATCCGGATACGCACCTTACAACAAAGCGGAAAAGAAGTGGTTTTAATAAGTTAAGTAAAAATAAAAAGTTAAAAGCCCAAGGGAAACAATATTGTTCTACTAAAAATGTGATTGTACCAGCAATAAGTCCTCTGAATACTTTGGTAAGTCGATTTGTTTTAAAAAATCAGTTTTGACAAATTTTTGACAAGTTTCAATTAGCATTCAGAATCTAGGGATGTGCAAACGATGTCTGAGGTGCACAGGGGTCTAAGCACGTAGCCTGGGAGGAGAAATCGAGTGAACACGATCACCTAATAGTGAGTGATATTTTCTGCCATTTTTTAAATGAAGGGCCGGCTGTCAAAAATTTTATGTTTAAAAAAAAAAGATTTACTTAACATAATCGAGTAAATGCCTTTTGAAGAACACAAAAATTTCTATAAAAATCTTTTCCAGTAGAGAGTTATGATAGATATTTTTTTCCATTGATTAATAATAATAATTTTTAATTTACATACCTACATTTTAAATTTTGTATTTTTTGTTCAAAATTATCAGTTTTACGCATCCTTGAATTAAAAATCAGACATTTGAATGGATGTTGGTGATAAGCCCTATTTTATGTTTTTACGCTAGGCACTTAGGCCTGACTAATGAAATAGCAGTTGTGGTCTTAAGGAGGCCTCTCATCATATACTTTGTTATTTTATACCCTTTTAAAATAATATTTTACTATATAATTTTCACTAAACTTATTTCTTACACATTTGTACACATTTTTAAGAATTAAAAAATATATGCTGTTTACCAAAAAAACTGTGTATATCTTTAAACCCTTGTAACTTTTTTTCACTTTTCTGGTGCTTAGGTAATCGATTATTAAATAATATAAAAAATAAGTGTGCACGCTTACCGAGAAAAAAACAAATTTAACTCAAATCGAATTAAGAAATAACGTTTTATTTTTCTTAACTTTAGAAGATTTAATTATAAATTTAATAATAATTCGGTTTATATAAAAATAATCGATATCTTCAGTTATCAGCTATGCGCACGCGCATCGCTATCTGTCAAACGTCAAAATAACACCAAGAGAACTGTCAAATTCACCAAGTGCACTACGAACATACAAAATTGACGTCCAATAATCGAAATAAACGTGAAATAATCAACTTTGAATGTTATCTGATAATGATGTGATGATATTGGCGGTAGTTTAATGGGAAATTAATCAATATGTACGATTCTGATGAAGATCTACGCGAAGTAAAAGTTAGGCGAGAGTACGAGAACCTCGGCTACTCCATCGGGGAGGTGTCCCGGCCGCCGGGCGGCGGGGGGCGCCGGAGCCGGACGTGTTCTCGCTCGACCCGCACGGCCGCCAGCCGCGCGGCGCGCCGGAGCCGGCCGCCGCCCGGAGCTACGAGGACGCAGTGAGAGCGATAGAGACAGATGATAAGGAGAATGGCGCCGCTTTCTATGCTTGCTCGTTTTGTGGGCTTATCTTCACGCACCCAAAACGGTGAGTTCAATGAGAACATCATCATCGTAATACCATATCAGCTCCCTATGTGGAGCATGTGGATTCCGCAAACTGTCTCCTAGCCAAGCGATCGGCCGCAAGTTCCCGCGCGTCCTCCCAAGTTAGGTCCACGTCCCGACGCAAACTGCAGACGGATTGTCAGAAGCACTCACTGGTGCATAGGGCACTGTGTTGGTACACCAATCGCGTTGTATTACTTTTCTGCATTTACAGAAAAATTAGGTGTCAACCCCTTTCATGCACAAGTCGATAATCGGGCCAGATGATGTAGGGATGGATTATAGTATAAATAGCAGTGGATGTTAGAAAGACTTTCGGGGGTAATGCTCTTTTGGATGGCCGGAAGCCGGAAGGAAAGGCCCCCCCCCCTAAAAAATTTTTTTCCCCTTTTTAATTGGGTTTTTTCCTTTTTTGCCAGGCACTGTAAACCCAAATTAATTTTTTTAGTTGACAAAAAATCAAACATAGAATTTTTTAAAAATTTGAAAAAGAAAAAAGGGAAAACATTTAATATTTTTAAAAATCTGTTTAAAAAAATTAAAAAAAAAGAGGAATTTTGTTTTCCCAACTATAAAAACCCTGGATCCCCGCTTTAAATTTTGGGCATTTTGGGGGGTCCGAAATTTAAAAGGGTGTCCGGGTTAGATTAAAGGGGAGCAATTTTCATTTTTACATCAAAAATTTCATCACAAGGGTTTTTTTCAAAATGTTCTTCTTCCTTTATTTTTTTTAAGGGTTGGGCTTAAGGTTGTATGATTCTCGTTCGAAAAGCGGGCCCCTTTTGGGAAAGACCCCAACCCGGCCCTTTATCTCCGCATCGGGGCCCCCGGGGGGCGCAGGAAACAGGCACCGGGGGGGGAGCTTGCATAAAGGGCCAGGGGGTTTTGGGCGGCCCTTTTTTCCCTGTTGGTCCCCTTTTTTTTTTTTCTTACCCCCCAGCCATTTGGGGAAAAATTCCTTTTAATGGTTTCTTTTAATTTACTCTCCGTTTTTCAAAAATTTTTTTTGGTTTAGTTTTTCTTTCAAAAAATTTATCGGTGGGTGGCCTTTTTGTACGGAACCTTTTAGTATGAAGCCGTGGGGCCACCTGCTGGCCCCCGGGCGGCGGCGGAGGAAAGGGGGTGGCGGGGGGGGCCGCGGGGGGGCATTTCCCTTTCGACGTGTGCCACCAGGGATTTGAGAAAATTTGAAAGTATTTAATTTTTTTGTCCAATAAGTATTATCTTGGAGTTTTATCAACCTTCTTAAATTGTGTGCGAAAATGATTTATCTCAGCCGTGCATTTCTGCTCTTATTTCGTCTTTTTTTTAGGGGGGCCCCCCCCCACCCTTATCGTACATGGTTTTTTGGTCCTTTTTTCCAATGATCCTGTAAACGCCTAGATATCTTCATCCCCTTCTAAACTTGTCTCCATTGAGACGAAAATTTAAATTTTATGCCCCTCACGGGGGAAATCCAGTTTGGGCATTTGGACAAACTCAAAAAATTTTTTTCAAAATGGGTTGCATTTAAATTTCCCGGGCCAAGCGCAGACTCCCCCGAACCCCCGCTCCCGGGTGCACTTTCCCCCTTGGGGAGGGGGTGCCCCCTTAACCAACCCCCTTTTGCCATGTAACCTTCCGGCCCCCCCGGGGGTTTTTCATTTTTGGAAAATAGTTTTTTTTTTTTTATTTTTAAAAACAAAAAGGAAAAAAAACGGAGGGCAAAAATTGTACGCTTATGCCAAATTTTGGGGGAAATGAAAGGGCCGAATACGCTTAAATCCACTCCGTTTGGCACTTTTGCATCACGTGTTACAGCGGTTACCATCACGCGGTATTGAACGATGACTGTCTTTTTGTCGCACGTCCCCCGGGGAACCCCTTCCCCCCCGAGTGCGACAAGAGTTTCCCACCCTGGGCACGGGCCCACGGCCCGCCCCCTTGGGGGGAAGACCGCCGGGTTCAGATGCGGCTGGGCCCCTTTTCCCCAAGGGGAAAAAATTTTAAAGGGTCTTACTTCTAAATTTCTTATTTTACATTTTGTGGGTTTTTTTACTTTTTTTAAAATCAAATTTCGTTTAAAAAAAGAAAATAGATATTAAACAATAAATTTTTTCCCCCCAAATATTTTAAAACATTGGTTATATTTTGATGGTTCTTTTTATTCTTCTCGATATTCTTCAAAAAACCTTTTCAAAATCAAACCGCTATTTTGGGCCCCCGGTAGGTGCCCGATTTTCAGCCATGAGGAGAAAAATGTGATGCAGGCGTTATAAGGGGCATTTTTTTAAAAAAGAGTAAAACCGATCTCCCGGGGCTTTTTAAACATACAAAAATTGACTTGTGCAATAAAAATCCCCGCGTTAAATACCTAAACTGTACCTAGCAAAAATCAGCCCTAAAATGGAACTGCAAGTGCTCCGAAAAGTCGGGAACACAAAACCCACAAACACGGGGATAATAAACCCCGGAAAACATAAAGTGAAAATTATATAAGTTAAAATCGTTCTTCTTCAAAAAGGCTAAAAAGGCACGGAATAATCCACAGTACAAACAAAACTGGGGTTAAAACATTTTGTAGTTAAAGTTAATTTTTAGACGTTGGCATCCAAATTTTCCGAAATTAAGTAAAAATTGCACAAATCTTATTAAATCGATTTATGCTTTTTTTTCTTTTTGGACATTTAATTTGACTTCTTACTCAATTTTCGAAAACGATGGGCAAATGAAAAAATATTATCTACAAAAACATAAAAAAAATTTTTAAGGCCCTTTTTTCAAGGTTTTTCCCTTTTTCACCATTTGTAAGTTTCTCGGCGGGGAGGGAAATTGGGGGAACCGGGGGGGTGGGGGGTGGGCCTAATTTTGGAATATAAATGAAAGGGGGATTTAAAAAAAAAAAAAATTTTTTTTAAATTTTTTTATTTTTTCCATTTTAATATTTTAATTGAAAAATTTTTTTTACAGAAATTTTTTTCCACGAACTAAAAAAAGGAACGTCGATTCAACCCTGGGGGGCCCCCCCCCCCAAGGAAGAAAATCCAAAAAAGATCCGGGAAACAAAAAATTTTTTTTTAAATCTTGAAAAGAATTTTAAGGGTAAATTTAAAACGAAAAAAGACCGGCAATGTTTTTACCCCCTTTCCCACATCAGTTTTCCCAAATCTGCAAAAAGGTTTTTTTTTAAAATTTGGGAATAAGGGTTTTAAATTAAACAGGAGGAATTTTTTTAAAAATTTAGGAAATCCCCTCGGATTTGGATTTTAAAGTGTTTTTTTTTTTAAAAATCCATTTAAAAAAAAATTGTTTTCCCCTCCGGGGAGGGGGGCCCGGGCCCCCGGAATTTTTTCACATTTTTCCCCATCCGAACCCCGGGGGGACACCCCAATGAGGGGCGTTTTTTTTCGGGGAAGAACCCCCAAAACCCTAAAACCTTTTTAATGGGTGCGGGGATTTGGGTAAACTTGGGAGGATGCAAAGGGGGGCTGGCGGCCGAAACGCTTGGGCCCGGAGGCAGTTTGTGGGAAACCCCTAAAGCTCCGCATGGGAAACGGTTAGGTATGATGAAGATGATGATACTAATAAAAAAAAACACCAAATTTTTTATAAAACACTTTTTTTATAAAATTTTACTTTTAAGACATTGGCGTCAAACCGGGGTTTTTTTCTGAGTTTTCTTTCCTTGTGTTGATTAACAAAACCCGGGATTTTACCTTTTTGGCGCGCTAATAACTAAAAAAGAGTGTGAAATATTGGGATAATAATTTTTTTAATTAACCCAAAAATAAATTGTTTCAATATGCCCGTGGCTTCTTTTAAAACAACTTTTTTTAAAAACCTGACTTTTAAGGCAAGAATCTTGATCATATTGGTTACAAAGAAGGCATTGTCTGAGTTTTTTTATTTTTTCATTTAATGTAACGCCACACCTTTATAAACACTTAATTTAAAAAATTAAAGCGGATTAAATAAGACATTACGAAAAAAATCTCATAACCAACTTTTAAAAAAACTGCCGCTTTACTCAGCCAATGACAAAGTCACAAGATTAATAAACACCCATAAACAAGGAGGTAGAACTATAATAATAATGGAATATAAATAACTCGGATAGTTGGCGCTTAGAATCAAATAGTGGAAGGGCTTGTAAAACAAATTTTTTCGTGAATGCAGAAAAATAAAGCGAAAAATCACAAAACCATTAGTGCAATCCGTTCGTAAATCGGATAATTAATAAGCGAGATACAATAGTTTAATGTCTGAGTTAGTATGAAACCCAAGTTTTAAATGATCGTATCTTGCTTATTGATATTTGATTACAAAAATGGATTTTTTCTATATTTCTCAGAAAATTTTGCATTACAAACCCATTTAAAAAATAAATAGAAATAATAATAAATTAAAATAAATGAGTACATCATAAGGGCTCAAATATTTATTTTTAAATAAAAAAAACCTAACTAAATGAATTAGCTAGAATGGCCCAACACGTGTTTTACAAAACTCCGCTTTGTGGTATATTTCGATGGACAGATCTCGCAAGAAAATGGCTTTATCTTAGTATGGACGAGCATGTGAGATTTTAGATGAGATTTCAGTGAAAATGTAGACGCGCAATGCGCACAACCGAAAGGTTTAACGCCTGTGTGAATTAACATATGCCTGCTTAAACCTTGCTTTAACGAAAAGGTCGAAGAGCACTCAGCGCAAGCGAAAGGTCTCTCACGAGTATGAGTAAACGTATGAGATTGTAAGTGGAACTTTCTGTGAGAATTTAGAACCACATTCCGTGCAAGTGAACGGTTTATATCCAGTATGCGTTATCATGTGGGAATTTAGCTGTCCTTTGCGTAGAAATTTACAACCGCATTCCAAACACTCGAATGTTTTCTCCCCGTTATGTGTGAGCAGGTGTAGTTTTAGATTATATTTCTGAGCAAATGTGCTTGGACATTCTGTGCATATAAACGGTCTCTCCTTTATCTCTAGCCCTGATTTTATTTTCTTTTATTGGGGAGTTTTAACTCTAGCGGTCGAAGGAGCTGTTTGTTTATTCGAATCTTTAGATTGCAATTGGAGCTGAGAGTTTGTAATCTTCTGGGTCGCTCCAGAACCTGAAAAAATATAAATATGAAATTTTTTAAATCTGCCATCATCAACCTATTTCTACTCGTTAGCATAATAAACTAGTATAGTCAGTAATCTTTATTTGTATTTACATATACGTACACGTCTGTGACTTTGGGAGCTGGTATACAGTTTGGAAGGAATAGAGGGGAAAGTTAAAGGTCGAAGGAGAGTTGATTGATAACTCAACTGAGACCAAAAGTTTGTAAGAAAATGTCGATATCTATAAATGGGAAATACCAAGTACGAGAGATGATAGGCCCAGTAAACGTCTAGACTCTATATATTCATACTATCTTCCATTTTTTTCTGCGGACATTTCAAATATAATTTAGTGCAAGTCTGTCGGGTAAAATCCAGTGTTTGTCTACAAGAATTTAGACGCACTAAAAGTCTGCTATAATTTATATCAGAAATCTGTGAGAGTTGTTAAACTAAACATACCTTCACTCTTTCTTGGGTCTTGTTTAATGACAAGACTATTACGACCACTTTTACGTGTGATTATATAAGGTAATTTATGATTTATAGTACTAGTCCCCGGTGCAGTTCCCCCTGCAGCAACATCTGGCTCTTGGCACGGAGACTCTTCCACAGTATGGAGAATATCTATTTTTTCATTGTCTTTTTCTTGTTCAACGATTAATAATTGGGTTTTCCAGGAACACAAACTCCTCGTCGTTAGTCTCAGGTTCAGGTTTGACGACTTTTATAATAAACGGCATCGGCAAAATTGTATTAGAAGACAAATCGCTTCTAGAATGTTGTTTATCAATATCCGTATAGCCAGTCCCCAGTTCAGACTTCACAGTAACGATTGGCGCCCCTTCCTCAGCATGGAAAACATCTTCTAAATCTCCAGTTGGTTCTGTTTTGATTCTAACATTAAGATCCATTTTCAACGGAAATTTCTACTCGATTTGTATACGGGCTGTTTTGTGGGCAGAAAATTCCTGTAAACACAAATTAGGACAAGTATAACAACATAAGGCGGAAAGTGAAAGGCGTGAAATGCATCTACTTTTACACCCGAAAATATTCAACGCATTCATTTTGAATAAAATTTGATGCGAAAAACATATTCTGAGCCCAGGAAATCACGACGATAATTTTTTTTGATAATAAAAAACTTTTGGTTGTCTGTAAAAGTCGGTGTATGGACGATAATTTTACGTGATAACGTCATCAGAAAACATTGATGAAAAATAGCATACTTTTATAAATTGAATTGAATTATTATTAAGTACTGAATCATCAATATTTTGTACAATACAAAGCAGGAGTAAATTGAAAATTACAATTTTTTCCATAAATTAACATTTTTTTGCCAACGCCACCGCCGGCTGCACACACTAAAAAGCATGACTCATTGTCACGTTCCGCCTGAGCCGAGTGTGCAAGCGAGAGCGCGGAACAAGCGATAGAGAGGCACGATCGGCCTAAGCGTTCGGTTTGTGACGCATCTATCTCTCTTCCACTCCATCGGCCGATGTGTCCGAGCAGAAGTCTTTGTATTATACAAAATAAATGATAATTCAGTAATAGTAAATTCAATTCAATTCATAAAAGTATGCTATTTTTTCATCAATGTTTTCTTTATGATGTAATCACGTAAAATTATCGTCCGTAATCCGACTTCACGCACCGTGACGTGTCACCGGTCACCGCTTCTGTCAAATATTAACCATAGATAAAAGCCTAATTGTAGATGCTCAATGTATATAAAGGCATAGAAAATAAACCGGTCTTACCATATGGACGATACCAATTAATAAATATTTGAAAACCGCGCCTACCTACGCACATTTTACAAACGAAAGTTTAGCAAGCGGAAATAACGACAATTCAATAAATCTGAAACTATGAAACAATGTGTTATGTAGACAGGACGACGACGCACGGTTTAAAAATAATGAAATAGTAAAAAGCATTTTTTATTTTGTTTATTCAGGATATCAATAATATTATATAGGTTGCGTCATCTAAAAAGAACGCTGGAAGAAAGTGGAGGGGGTGGATCTGCGCATGTGACGCGCCCACTCCGCGTCGCAAATAAGACCGATAATCGCCTAATTCGCTAGTGCGCCGCATGACCACCAACGTTATTTTTACATGACGCGACCAATACAAACTGCATTGTAATAGAAATATTTAAAAAAATACTAATCCTTCTTCTTTCCCTTATCCGCACCCAATGGTGCATAGGGAATTTCAGTGTATCTTGATCATTTTATTACATGAAGGTAAGATGATCAATCTTACACTGCAGTACCAGTCCAAGGTATTAATTTGAAAATCACATGTTAATAACTATTTCAAGTTGACCTCCTATGGGAATCGAACCCGCAACCTCATGCACGGTAGCCAAATGCGCTACCACTATGATACGAGGCGAACAATAAGCAAAAAATTACATAGATTTATTTTTTACTCAATAATAATAAGTCCATTGTGCAGTTTTGTTTGAATTTCTTAAATTCATTACAACAAAATATTTCAATTTGTGTTTTCTAGATGTATTTAACAACCAAGTATATTCCTTACTATGCTTGCTTCCTTAAAATGGAATTAATACGCAAATTTTTACACAGAACTTGTATAAAGGTGGTTAATTTAAAAATTAAATTTGTCCGCCTCGTAGCATAGTGGTAGCGCATTTGGCTTCCGTGCCTGAGGTCACGGGTTCGATTTCCACAGGGGGTCAACAGGAAATATTTATTTACATACACGTTATTTTTAATTTATTTATTTTTTGTACACATATTTGTAGAACATTCACAGGTGTGAATGTTCCAGTTACATATATACAGGTAAAAATGTTATTTATTACAAAATTATTAAATATTTACAATAAAAAATAGGCTCTTTAATTATGCATATAAAAACTAAGAAGAAACAATTATAAAAGTAATAAAAATAAAATATATATACATGCGTACATAATATATATATACATACATAAAAACAATAATCAATATCTTCATATAAGAAATATTTTTACTATATTATTATGTATCTACTAATAATAATTCTAGACATGTAGTTCTAAAATAAGTTAGATTATTTACAAAAATATCAATTTTATTATACAACCTACACATGCGCAATAAGGGGTTGAAATATGCCATATTTTTCTTAGTAAGTTCAACAAAAAATGTTCTATGGCGTCTTAATCGCGCATTTGGTACATTAATTTGTAATGAATCCATGCATTTTACAGTATCTAGATCACTATTAACAATTTTATGGAGGCATACCAGATCAGACAAACATCTCCTCGTTTTCAGAGGTAAAATATTAAAGTACTCAAGTTCTCTCATATTAATATTTTATGTGATACCTTGGACTGGTACTGATCATTTTACCTTCATATAATAAAATGATCAAGATACACTGCACTTGTGTCTTACCAGTGCAGTGTCCTATGCACCATTGGGTGCGGATAAGGGAAAGTAATAGTAGTAAAAGTCGAAACTATTTTTTTTTAAATAACGTACCATAAATTCATGAATACGTGTCTAAATAAAAACACAAGGACATTCTAAAAATTCTTTGTTTAATGACATTCACAAATACATATTAGGTAATTATTTGAATTAGCATAAATTTTAAAATAAGACAATAATACAATACACAATTATATAAATGTAAGCTAATGTTCAATTTTAAACTAAAACATTTTGGTTCAAGTTCCTATCCGGGCGAATAATTAGGAATCTGCATTTTGTGATAATGATTTCTCTCTTATATGTTTCTTCATGTGAGGTTTTAAGCTGTACTTCATAGAACAAGTGTAGTCACACTCAGGGCAAGAGAAAGGCTTCTCACCAGTGTGAGTTTTCAAATGCGCCTTCATATTGTTACCGCGCCCTGTCGTATAGTCGCAGTCGGGACACGCGAAACGCCGCTCACCGGAATGCTTGAGATAATGACTTGTCAAGTGGTCTTTTCTCAGACATTTGTAATCGCATTCCTGACACGCGAACGTCTTCTCACCAAAATGGGTCAGCATGTGGAATTTAAGACTGCTCTTATGAGAGGAAGCGTATTCGCACTCGGAACATTTGAATGGTTTCTCGTTTGAATGTGTGACCATGTGTAATTTCAAGTTGCTTTTGTTGGCGCAAGCGAAAGTGCAGTGTGGACACGAAACTGGTTTCTCACCTGTGTGCGTCCAAATGTGATACTTAAGATGCGTTTTATTGGCACTGCTATATGAACACTCTGAACAGGCGAATGGTTTTATCCCTGAGTGGGAAAACATATGCCTTTTCAAATAACTTTTCTTTGCGCATTTGAATTCACAGTGTGGGCAAGATAGATGCTTGATCTGATTCTGATCAGAATGCTCGAAATTAGGTAAAGGCTTTTTTGGAGAATGTTTTAAACGTTTCCTAGTTCTGGAGATAGCCGGCGAAGTATCCTTATTAGGTTTCGAAGTTATAGATTTTCTCGCTCTCTTTCTTGTAGCTAAAAAGAAAAACAAAATAACTTCAATGATTTTTTGTTTTAACAAGTAACTAACTAACCGTTTTCCTCACAGTGCTAAGCAGAGAGGATATAACGCCACGCCACTCTGTCCAAGCAGTTACTTTACTTCTTCCACATTCATTAATCTTCTCATGCACGCAAATCAAGTATTGTATTTGATCGGGCTTCGACTTTTTTAATTTTTTTTATTTTATTAAAAGGTAAAAAGAAACGTTTGAGCTCTTATGATATACCCAAATATTTCAATTTCGGGCTGCTTTCAAATAGTCGGAAATAACTGTGCCAGAAAGCAGGAAACAAGTTGTGCTGGAGTGGGATTCGAACCTAGAGATTCTAATCCGGAATCCCCGAATCTACCACTAGAGACACAAACCCGGTCATTTTACACCCAGTCATTCTTTAATTATTTATTCGAACAATATAATAAAATACCTTTCCTAATTTTGTCGATAATTCTTAGATATAAGCTGATAAGCCTTGCGTTCTGCTTTAATTTTAAATTTTGTAAAATAATTATTTAATCCGCACCTAATGGCGCATAGGGCACTGCGTAGGTAATAGTTACACCAGTGCAGTATATTCGATTATTTTCAGAATTCAGATAATCTGTGTTCCGTTTCCAATGCCAGTCAAAGGCATCATAGAGCCAAATAAAACATACATTCAAAAATATGAAAAATACCTTTCATCGAATTGCTAGTTCCTGCTTTGGTCTTGACAACAGAAGAATTTTACTTTTATCAGATTCCATATTTGTAAGAGACCCATCTATTTCTGTATGGAGAATATCTCCTTCTACATCGCTAGTCCCCGGTTCAGACTTGATACTTGAAGCAAGCTCCATTGTGTATAAAAAATGTTATTTATAAAACTCACAAAACTGTATAACCTGAAACCAATTTGTATCACATAATATCAAGAAAATTAGGCAAATAATAGGTTTGTGAGGTAGTTAGATAGTCGAATTTAGGAGCGTGAAGTTATACATCAAACAAAATAGAAAACTCTGAATATCTCAAATCTAACCCATCGTATATGTAAGTACAATACCGCGGTATATGTAAGTACATTACCGCGGTATATGTAAGTACAATACCGCGTTATATTAAGTATAATACCGCGGTATATGTAAATGAGAGAAAAAAAATCGAATGATTCTGCAAACGAAGATTTTTATAAATTTTAAATGCGATTTATTTCTTAGCTGTTAGAAAAAGTATTTTTACTGGTGGGGGTTAGTACAAAATCAAATATAATACATAAATATGATTGCTTTTATAATGAAAATTATTTAATTATTAGACTGATTGCAATAATTTATTACAACAATAATTTATTAATTAAATTTTTTTAATCTATCAATTATTGCGTCTTATTTAAGAAGATTTCGATTTCCTTCGGAAATTTATTGATGTAATAGTATTAATAAAAGGTAACAAATAAGATGACTTATGACGAATGATGAATGAAGTAGTATTCGTATTTTTTATATTTGTTTTGACTTTTTTTTATTTCTGACCTAGTTTCATTATGACTGTCATACAATGCAGAAATAAAGAAGTGATCTACTACAAAAACTACAAAACGATGGGCTATTTTATACCGAGACAACATAACAATTAACCGTATGATAGTTATACTACATCTCCCTGAATTGTACTTTGCATGTGATTGAATTGAAAAATAACTACAATTTGACATCTCAACAGAGACAAGAAGTTTGGAAGGGGATATGGATATCTAGGCGTTTACAGGGCTTATTGTAATACATCAAGTGGCCACTTAACCCAGCCAATGACAGGTCATAAGCCCTGTAAACGCCTAGATATCCATATCCACTTCCAAACTTCTCGTCTCTGTTGAGATGTCAAATTGTAATTATTAGCCCGTAATGGGTGAAATCCAGTTTTTGTCTACAAGTATTTGGACACATGTTGTTTTGTAAAATAACTAATTCTTCACTGTTCCTTTATCAATTACCTATATAACCGCACTACTGAATACTCAACACATTCAACTTTTCTTTTTAATCAGTTTTGCTAGCTTTTAATTACGGTTTTCTTCTGAACTTTGCATTTTGAGATGTCTCCGGTTAGAAATAAGCCAAATCTATGATATGTACTTCAATTTGCATGTCATATACGCAGATTTCACTTACACGCAAATTAGGCTTGTAATTATGAAATAATTACTATCGAAAATATTCAAAACTTCTTCTTTGGCAGGTTTAGATCACTCAGTGGTAAGGAAAGTACGCATGACATTGGATTACACAAACATTTCACGGCAACGCGAACTCTCGGGAAGCTGTCAAATACACAGATAGCGGCCATTTTGAAATAGAGGAATGCTGCCATGCGTAATAATCTACATATTAAATTAGACGCACTAAAAATGTGACACACTATAATATAATATAATATTATGTAAGTGGGTATCTGAGGGATTTTGATAAGGTACTAAGTATTAAGTATTTGCTTATATGTATGATACTAATTTTTTATGTTTATGTCAGAAATTATGCAGAATAGCGGGTTTTTCAATTACCTCTCGTCTTGTTCATATTAATAATTTACATGAATATTGTAGATAATATAATTATTATATTAAATACTATATCTTCTAATTATAAATTAATTACATTACAATACCAACAAGAAGCGCGTTCACTTCGTCTTATTTCAATACTAATAAATTTTTTACTTCGATTACAAAAGATAAATGAATTATTTTTTCAAAAACCGACACAATATTTTAAGACGTGTAAAAAATGTATTACTTCGCCTTCGGTGCAAAATTTCGGGGAGTAAATTAATTGTATGGACACGTGATCGCGGGTCGCAAGTCCAAATAAATAAAAGCAATAAAATCTAGGCAAAACCAAATAATAACATAGTAGATTAGTAGAGATCTTCTACAAGAAATTAAGGTACAATAAACCCCCGCATAAATTTATTTTGGGGACAACTTGCCCCAAAAAAAACAGTTCTTACCTCAAAAAATAATTTTGAGAAGCATTTGTCTATGGAATCCGCGTATGCGCTTGCATTAATAAATGGGCTCCACAATTTGACGCTCTGCATTGTGACGAGTAAGAGAGTTAACTAAAATCTTCTATAAATCGTGTTTTTCTGTGTATACAATCACCACCCCCTGAATTTTGGAGGTGTTAATACAATACGCTTGTACTCTTTGTTTGTAATATTAGCTAGCAAATATAAGTTTGTACGTATATAAATGTTAATTTAGTGTTTTTTTTTCTAGGACAAAATTATCTTTTAAATTGGAGCACGTATAAAATCTAGTTTCATTTTCTAGTTATCTGATCACATGGATTTAAAATTGATGAATGTCAAGGCAGAACCGGGGACTGTCGACGTAGAAGGAGATATTCTTCATACTGGCGAAGGGGCGCCATGTCCCGACAGAAGCGACCAGCCGATTACTCAACATACTCAACATGATAAAAGCAATTTGATTTCTGATATAGAAGAGTCGTTTTATGTAGAAGTCCCTTACATAAAATCTGTACCGGGGACTAGCAATCATGAAAATGAAATACCAATAGTAAATATCGAACAAGAAAGAGAATTATCTCCATTGAATAAAAGAGATATTTGCCATACTGTGGTAGGTTGTCCACGTATCCACAACGGAAACAAAAGGCAGTGTGTTGCTATCGTGAAGGTTGAACCGGGGAGCAGTACAGATCAGCCAAATTATACTATAGGGAGTGGTCTGCCAACATTTACTGAGATAGATATTGTTCTTCCTAGTATAAAACAAGAATTTTCCAAGTCCTCTTGCAGCACTGAAAGTGACTCTAGTGAGTATTACATATTTTATTATATTTCCCAACACACCACCACTCTACACACACGCACTACAATACAACATATCATCATCATCATACCATATCCGCTCCCTATGTGGAGCAAATGGAATCCACAAACTGCCGCCAGCTCCCGTGCAAACTTTTGGTGAATTGTTAACAGTGGACGTCCAGGAGGCCCAGAACCTTGCCTTGTAAAATAGGCAAGCATGGTGGCGGCTCTCCGTTGAAACGCCTTCGCCGGATGACAGTAGATACCAAAGGTTGGTGATGTGTAGTATTCAACATATACTATACACAACATTAACATTTCAAATACTTGTTTTCTTACTCTTGATATCCTCTGAAATTTTTTTTATACATTGTGTTGTGCACTTGATTGGTGCTATGTTGTATAAATATATTGCCATGAAATATTGATCTCAATTTAATGTACATACATAGCTTTGTGTGCGTAACATTAAAAATATAAATAAGTTTTCTTGATTAAATATCTCTGACACGCTCTCACAGCTGCACAAGAGGATGCGATGCCACGGGACCGCAGCCGTTTCTCCATACAATCGTTTTCTCCCTGGAATTTAGCATAAGATTAATGATATACTCAAGCCCCTTTTCCGGTTTTATCGGTGTCTACATCGGTAGCCAAATATCGGACGAATTTGTTTCTCAAAATATTTCATTCTTAATGTTTTGTAGAATGTATATAGGTACCTAGAAAGACCAGAAAAAATAGTACTTATTTGTAAGATTTGGTAGATTTTCGTTTTTTAGGTTCTAAAATCATAACGAGACCTTTACCCGATTCAGGATTTATCTCTCAGTGCGACCAAACGGGTGATATGGAAACGGACAATCTGAATCGGTTGCAAGAGATACCAATAACTTGTTTAGTAGGTAATTTTTAATTATATACAAAAATGTACTTAGTTTAGAATCTCCATTTTTTTCTAGGAGTGTTATTCTTAATTTTGAAAAAAAATAAATTGTGAAATCATTCCTCTTCGCAGAGTGTAGCAAAAAATCATTTAAGTAAGCAAAACATTTAAAAATATCTATCCAGAAAAGTTTTACACAGCTGCCATCTACATATTATATCCTCCAAATAGTTAAATCAGTTAATTCTTATTTTTTATTTTATTAATTATTTATTCAAGTCATCGGATCCCGCCGTCCTGCACCCTAGAAAGGGCATATGGCTCTGCATTGGTACACCAAATGTAGTGAATCTTAGTCATTAGTTAGGTACTTACATGAAGCAATGTATTACATAAATATATTATCAGTTTTTTAAGTCATCTAAAATTGTGTATGCTATTTTTGGTTAAAATGCTTTGTTTTTATTAAATTTTCGTAACTTCTGTCTTTAATTATTATCCTGTCTATTTAGAAGGTATGCGGCAAGGCTTTGTCACCAAGAAACAAGTTTGACACAAGCTTTAAACAAGAATTCGACAATAAACTGATGGAATTCGACGAAAAACATAAAGGTAGATAACTCAATTGATTGTAATGAAATTTTGCGAATGTTTATAAGTAAATCGAATAGCCCAGTATCTTTTGTTGATTTTTCAGGATCCAGCCGAAAACCTTGGAACAAGGAACGAATAATTGAGGTTATGAACATTATTCGGAAAGCTAAGGTGTGTGTCAACCTTCGCACGTCTATGGATTACTATTGGATGTCCAAGTACGATAATATGACTGCAGAAAGTGAAGAGTATTTAATTTTCAAAAGAAAATGTAGCAGTGATCCGACTGTACGCATTATACCTCGGGAAGATTATTTCCATGTGTTACAAGAAGTCCATTTATCTTGTGGTCATGGCGGAAGAGACAAAATTATACATGCCATTAAAACGAAATTTTATATACCTAAAAAAGCGGTAGAGATCTTTATCGCCCTCTGTCCTACGTGCGAAACTAAAAAAAATGTTCCCAAAAAAGGTATAGTCACACATCGAATTGTACCACAGGATTTCAATATTAGAGGACAAGTTAATTTGACAGATTTTCAGTCTTGCCCCGACGGTGACTATAAGTGGTTATTAAATTACCAAGACAATATTACAAAGTTTATAAGTCTTAGGCCGCTTAAAACGAATCAACCAAATGAAGTTGCAGTAGAACTGATGAGAATATTTATGACTTTTGGAGCCCCTTACATTCTACAATCTGATAGTGGACGCAAATTTACATCAAAAGTAATTAAAGAATTGTTTTTAATGTGGCCTGAGTGCAAAATTGTTCATGGAAGCCCTCAATTACAAGGAAACGTCGAAAGAAGTAACCAAGATATCGAGTATATGTTACGATCGTGGATGAGGGATAATAAAGCCGCAAATTGGTCAATCGGATGCTATCATGTCCAGTATCAACTAAACACTTCATTTCATCGAATAATTGGAAGATCTCCTTACAAAGCTTTATTTGGCAACGATCCTAAAGCTGGATTAAGTAGCGCCACTATACCTCCTTCATTTCTTATTAACCTCCAAACAGAGGAGCAGTTGAAAAATATGTCTCAGCAAGGACTTGGTGACGATGTGTGACGTCCCCCAGAAGCTTGACAAGCAAAACTATCATTCAAATGGATATTATGCAGTAATTGGTATAACTTAACAACTTGCCGTGCTTTTTATGAGGACTAGTCTATTGCTAAATCCATGGATAATAGGTTATGAAATTTATACAGTAGGTTAAGATAGGTTGGGTTTTATAAAATAATTTAAATCAAATGGCTATTTAAAAGCAATATCCTTTATAATAGGTTATGAAATTTATACAGTAGGTTAATGATAGGTTAGGTTAAATAAAATAATTTAAAATCAAATAGATTTTGAAAAGCGAAATTTGACAATACATAATGAAGGCGTGACCCAATCGCGTACCAACCAATCACAGCTTTACGCTTTACTCTACAAACCAGAGAGAAACAATGTTTTGAAATTTTGACAGCTGCACGGCAAGTTGTTAAGTTACCCCCAGTAATTAATGAGTGTGGCGGAAATCTGAACTAACATGAGCAGAGACTGGAAACTCTTGGTCTCACAACGCTGCAAAAAGTACGAGAAAGGGCGATTCAATCGAAACATAGAATAATGAACCGTCATCGCCGCCTAATAATATTTGTACAGTGTATGGAGCTGTAGAGAGCCGCGAGTTGCCGGCGAGCTGCGAGGGAGCAAGCTATTTCAAAGAGAACTATCCATATTTATGTTCCATTTGTATTTTTCAGTGAAAATAAACCAACTATATCTATCTTCCATTATCTAATACATTTAATCATTTTGTTTTCCTCTAACAAATCTGGACATGACAAGAGACGGAAGAAGATAGCTTATCTATTAACATTGATATCATTGGCTGTGACTCGCTCTCAACCGGCTTTTTGAGTCACAGCTCAGCAGCTCAAATAGTTTTAACCGTGCTTTTGACCTGGTTCAAAACTGAGTTACCTAAGACTAGTGTGCATTATAAGTGTATTATCTTTGGTGTGCATTCTACGATCTTCTGTCAAACGTATTCTATGTGTCAAACGTCGAACCAAAACCATTTGGCGAAACATTTATTGAATATACTTTTATAAATTTCCATACTATATTTGAAGAAATAAACAACGGAGTAATCGATCTTTCCAGCCTAAAACGAAAATTAAGACTCTAAAAAATCTTGTACTCAATATTATACGTATGATAAGTGTCGGTCCATATTTCTCTAGTAATTTGTATTTGTAAGTGTCGGCCCCAGTTACGACTATTCCAGTTAAAACTAAAGGATTCCCGCACGTGAAGAAGCGCTGTAAAGGTATTTATGTGCATCTATAGAGCAGTAGAATATATTATGGAATAGTCCAATACACGGTAAATGTGAGGTTATGAGTAATGATTTCTGGGCTAGATCTAGCGCCACGAGATAAGTCTTGCAGAATTGGCGCTGTGAGCTGTGATCGCCAGAATCAGATCACAAATAAATCTTTTTTTTAGTTTGTTGTAGGCAGCTGTTAGTAAGTGGTGTGTAATGTTTAAATGTGTTGTAAGAAGCTAGTTTCCTGATAGTTTAATATATGCGGAGTTTTAATTGATAGTTTATAGATTTGAAAACTGCCAGTTCAATTACAATGATTAAGTTCATGAAAGATAAAGAATATCAACCATGTTGGGAATGAAAGCTTAGGTCACAAATTTTATAAATAAAATAATCTGGATTTTTTCAGTAAAATTGTGGCAAATTCGACCAGATGTAAGTGTAGTTGAACATTGTAGAACTTTGTCAAAAAACTCCCCAGGAGATTTTTTCCAAAGTAAAATCATTAAAATTAATCCAAATGATGATTCTTACATCTACATAGATGCTACTACTTGTACTTTCCCTTATCCGCACCCTATGGTGCATAGGACACTGCATTGGTACACCAAGTGCAGTGTAAGTCAATTTAACTGCCCCAGAACTTGTCGAGGCAGGTGGGTAGTAATTTGACTTCGATAATTTCAATGTCAAACTTCTGCGCGGTTAATTGAGAGAATATTCCATAATAAGTCATATCTTATATCCAGAAGTAGAAATACGTAGATTAGAATCAATTATTCTAAATCATTAAATTTGTAAAATCCAATATAGAAATAAATACAAAAATTGGTAAAGATGTCTTTGGTTATTTCAATTTTCAGTGATCTCAAATTTGAGTTGCCTGGTTTGCTTGGTTAATTCCAAAAACAAATTAACAGATGGACCTCGCTAGAGGGATTGTCAAGGCTGAGCCGGGGACTGGCGATGTTGAAGAGGATATTCTCAAACCCTGTGTAGGTACCGTGAATACTGGACAACAGTATTACATAGAAAATGACAAAAGGATATTGGGAAAAGGAGAAGATATCACCTGGAATCGGGAAGGGGTGCTATGTTCTGACAGAAGCGAGAATCCAGGGGTTGCTGCCGTGAAGGCTGAGCCAGGGACTGGCGATGTAGGAGGAGATATTCTCCATACTAAGGAAGGGGAACCAAACCCCGACAGAAGCGAGGAGCCAAGTGTTGGTACTATAAAATCTGAACCGGGAGCCAGTTCTGAAAATGAAATCGATTCACAGAAATCGATTCGACTTCCTGATATTAAAAAGGAATGTTCAGAGTCTTCACTAAACACTGAAGGTAACTCAAATGCTTAAAACAATTTGTAGCTTTACCATTGGTTCTTATTTTATGTATGTTGTAATTAATATACAGGTGTCCCATAATCCAAGGTATTCTGCTTGTTAGAGCAGCTCAAGACTCTCCAAAAAATTCAAGCTTGACCTCAGTAAAAGTTCCTTAGTTTTCGAGATATTTCCACTTTTATGAATTTCCCGAATATCTTTTAGCCTTTTTTCATATTTTACGATTTAAATTGATGTGTCACAATCCTAAATTACTCTTCTGTTGATCACAGTCCAAAATATACAACAACTGATTTGCTTTAGCGGGAAAAAAGATAAATCGCCGGACAATTAATTTAAAATAAATCTTTAGGTAACTTTGAGTCTTCTGAAAAAACGTATGAAAAAAGATATATGACGCTAAATTGGAAATTTATTTAAAAAAAAACAATTTATGAAGTTTTTAAACATTTACTTTGTTTTAGAAAAAAAGAAATTGCTTTTTTAATGCAAAATGAGCTGAATGTGTAATTATTTCATTTATTAGGAATTCTGATGTAAACAATTGCTTTGGTTTATGTGAAAAATGTTTACTTTAAACTAAATAAAACACAAAAATAATCTCAAAGCCAGTTTTTAAAATGAAATAAATTGGTATTGCTTGAATAAATGAACTGTATTTATTTAGACATGTTTTTTAATGTGCTTACTTATTTAGATTAAATGTACACTTTGTGTCTTGGTCCCATTTTGTGGCCTCCCCGATCTCCTGATTTAAACCCAATAGATTTTTTAAACTGGGGATGCACAAAAGAAAAGGTCGATGCAGGAAATCAATGATATAATTGAATTGAGACAACGTATAAATGAAGCCGCAGAAGAATTTAATGCCGCAAGGAGTGCAAGATGGATAAAAAGATCCCTTTTAAAAAGATGCCGCATGTGTATTGAATCAGGTGGCATGCAATTTAAGCGCGTGCTATGATTTTTTTTCTATTTTGTATACCTAGTTTAAAATAAAATATGTGTGTTAAAAACAATTTCACTAATTCAAAGGATGCCAATTTATTCTATTTTAAAAACTATCTTTGAGATTATTTTTGTGTAATTAACAGCATTTAAAAACTTATTCTCCTTTTTTGCTTTCAGATTTAAAGACGGGCAATAAATCAACATCATATTCAGACGAGAATAATGAATTGTTTTCTCACACTCCTAAGCCGAAAATCACTTTTTCGTGTTCCAAATGTTCATTCACTTGCTCTTTTATATCGAATTTACAAAATCACATTCTAACACATACAGGAAAGAAGCCATTCTCATGCTCACAATGCTCATACACTTGCTCCCGAAAATCTCTTTTACATAAACACATATTTACACATTCAGGAGAAAAGCCGTTCTCATGCTCACAATGTTTATACACATGCTCACAAAAATCTCATTTAAAAAATCACTTCTTTACGCATTCAGAAAAAAAACCGCTCTCATGCTCACAATGTTCATACACATGCTCACAAAAATTTCATTTAAAAAGTCATATACTTAAACACACAGGAGAAAAGCCGTTCTCATGCTCACAATGTTCATACACATGCTCACATAAATCTTATTTAAGAAAACACATACTTAAACATACAGGAGAAAAGCCGTTCTCATGCTCACAATGTTCATACACATGCTCACATAAATCTTATTTAAGAAAACACATACTTAAACATACAGGAAAAAAGCCGTTCTCATGCTCACAATGTTCATACACATGTGCACAAAAATCTAATTTAAAAAAGCACATCTTTACGCATACAAAAAAAAAGCCATTCTCATGCTCACAATGTTCATTCACATGTTCACAAAAATCTAATTTAAAAATTCACATATTTACGCATACAGAAAAAAAGCCGTTCTCATGCTCACAATGTTCATACACATGCTCACAAAAATCTCATTTAAAAAATCACATCTTTACGCATACAGAAAAAAAGCCGTTCTCATGCTCACAATGTTCATACACATGCTCACAAAAATCTCATTTAAAAAATCACATCTTTGCGCATACAGAAAAAAAGCCGTTCTCATGCTCACAATGTTCATACACATGCTCACAAAAATCTCAGTTACAAAATCACTTTTTTACACATACGGGAGAAAAGCCGTTCTCATGCTCACAATGTTCATACACATTTTCACAAAAATCTAATTTAAGAACACACACACTTACACATACAGAAGAAAAGCCATTCTCATGCTCACAATGTTCATACACATTCTCACAAAAATCTGATTTAAGAAGACACATACTTACACATACAGGAGAAAAGCCATTCTCATGCTCACAATGTTCATACACATGCTCACTAAAATTTCAGTTACAAAATCACTTATTTACACATACAGGACAAAAGCCGTTCTCATGCTCACAATGTTCATACACATGTTCACATAAATCTTATTTAAAAACACACATACTTAAACATAGAGGAGAAAAGCTGTTTTCATGCTCACAATGTTCATACACCTGCTCTCGAAAATCTAGTTTAAAAATACACAATTCGACACATAAAAGAGAAGAGCTGTTATTACTTTAGACCAGTTCGTTTTTAACGAAATTGAATTAAGTAATCAGGGTTATGTGTACCAATGCAGTGCCCTATGCACCATTGGGTGCGGATAAGGGAAAAGTAGTAGTATTAAGGAGTTTGTAGAAACCCTTCAAGTATAAAATACGAATTTATAAAAATAATGTCAAAAATATTTTAAGATTCTGACGTGATAGCGTCTAATAAATCGATGAACGCCGGCTGCACACATGAAAAAGCATGACTCATTGTCACGTTCCGCCTGAGCCGAGTGTGCAAGCGAGAGCGCGGAAAGGGCGATACAGAGGCACGATCGGCCTAAGCGTTCGGTTTGTGCGCATCTATCTCTCTTCCACTCCATCGGCCGATGCTTGCGAGTAGAAGGGAGACAGCAGCAGCACACAAGCTACAAAGTGAAAGTGAAATTGTCATCACCAAAATGAAATGAAATCACAAAATTGTGCACTTCCAGACCAAGTAAATATGTTAACATAATATCATCATATGTATATAAGTTGTAAATAAATTGTTAATAGCACATTGTTACTTGTAATTAATTTGTAAAATTTAAGTTAACAAATATTTGAATTAACGAGTGCAAAAAAATATTAATTTATAGAAAAAATTGTAATTTTTAATTAACCCCTGCTTTGTATTAAAGTATGTTATTTTTCATCAATGTTTTCTTATGACGTTATCATGTAAAATTATCGTCCGTAAACCGACTTTACAGACAACCAAAAGTTTTTTTAAGTAAAAGTTTGTAATATTTGGTTATCCATAGGTTTTTACGCCAAAAACGTGAAAGTTGCCATTATTATTACTTACAGATCTCACGTTTTTCGCATTAATTTCCAAATGTCGCATTTATAATTTATCGCGAAATCCTTGATTTAATTTAAGCTTATCCTTAAGTACGATGTACCTACAGTGAGATCTATTAATTATTATAGTAATTCCTCCAAGGATCTATTATTGAGCGTGTTCTAAAATAGGTGGGTAATATTATGAATTTAGGTACCTACGTATTTGAAATGTTTTCTGAACTTTGTGTGTAAAATAGCAAGCATATTGGACAAAACCGCAGTTAAAGAAAAGTGAGTGTCTAATGATGGAGCGCATATTGCAAATAATCGTTCCACTTTATGTGGAGCACATGGATTCCACGCAATGCTTCCCAGCTTCTTAGCAATCTCTTGATTGGCCGCCTTGCCAGCTGATTGCTGCGGCCTCTTTTTAAGTCAGAACCATGTCCCGACGGATTGTCTGCAGTGGACGTCCAGGGTGCCGAGAACCAGATGGCTTGCAAACTGAACCAGCGGCCGCTAGCCCAACATGGAGGCAATTAGCGGAATCCAATTAGAGAGCGGAAATGGATTGATAATTTGATGCAGAATGATCTGAATCGTTTTGCAAAATATTGCCAAGATAATGAATTATCTTTAAATGTTTTGAAATGCCATAAAATGTCATTCACCAGGAATCGAAACCCCATTGATTTCCAATATAACTTCAACAATATTAATATCCAAACCAAAAACGACTGTCGAGACTTAGGAGTTATATTGGACACAAAACTGATCTTTAATACTCATATTGAAGCTATACTGTCAAAATCATACAAAATGTTAGGTTTCCTGATGAGAGTGTGTGTAAACCTTTCAAACAACCCAGTACTGCTTTGATATTGTATACCTCTTTAGTCAGAAGCCACCTGGAATATGCTTCTTTTATTTGGAATCCCCAATACAAAATTTATATAGACTTGTTAGACAAAATCCAAAACAAATTTCTGATGTATATCCAAAACAAGTTCCATGACATCACCAATCTGACTTTGCCTTCCCTTTGTAAGCGGCGTATGATCGCGGATCAACTCTTTCTTTACAAGCTACTTAATGGACAGATTGATTGTCCTGAGCTGTTGTCCGAAGTAAAGTTCAACGCCCCCCCTTCGGCGCACTTGACACACCTCACTATTGAGTGTCGCCAAGCGCAACACCAGGGCAGCTCAAAACTCCCCATTACTAAGAGCAGTTACTTGTTTCTCAAAGTTTGAGGGGCCTCACGACCTGGATCCGTTTAGCGACTCGGCTCTCTGCTATAAGCGGAGGCTGAGTAGCGCAAACTTATCATAACCTATTATAACCTACTTATTGTCTTCTTCTTCTTCTTCTTATTCTTCTTCTTTCGCCTCGTTTGCTCCTATGTGGAGCACGTGGACATCACTAGATCCCTCCAGCAGACCCTGTCACCAGCTAGCCCTCTCGCCTCCTCCCACGTCAGGCCCGCATCTATCAGCTCCCCCGAACACACCCGTAGGATGGTCATCGACGGTCTGTCAGGACGGCGGTATCCTCTTTCTCTTTACTTATCCTCTCCTGCGTTTAAATTATTCAGATTTTCCCAACACACACACCACACTCCACACACATTCAACAACACACATACACATGACATAACT
>JAGVSP010000869.1:50000-59420 GCA_022494985.1 Micrasema minimum
TTTTCTTAAAAATTTAAAAAATTTTTTTTTCCCGGCCCAAAAAAATTCCCCCTTTTTTTCTGACAGAAGCGAGAATCCAGGGGTTGCTGCCGTGAAGGCTGAGCCAGGGACTGGCGATGTAGGAGGAGATATTCTCCATACTGAGGAAGGGGAACCAAACCCCGACAGCAGCGAGGAGCCAAGTGTTGGTACTATAAAATCTGAACCGGGAGCCAGTTCTGAAAATGAAATCGATATCGACTTCCCTGATATTAAAAAGGAATGTTTAGAGTCTTCCTAAACACTGAAGGTAACTCAAATGCTTAAAACAATTTGTAGCTTTACCATTTGTTCTTATTTTATGTATGATGTAATTAATATACAGGATGTCCCATAATCCAAGGTATTCTGCTTGTTAGAGCAGCTCAAGACCAAAAAATTCAAGTATGACCTCAGTAAAAGTGCCTTAGTTTTCGAGATATTTCCACTTTTAAGAATTTCCCGAATATCTGCGCCTTTTTTCATATTTTACGATTTAAATTGATGCGTCACAATCCTGAATAACTCTTCTGTTGACCACAGTCCAAAATATTACAACTGGTTTGCTTTTGCGGGAAAAAAATATAAATGCCCGGACAATTCATTTAAAATAAATCTTTAGGTAACTTTAAGTCTTCTGAAAAAGACGTCTGAAAAAATATATAACGCTAACCTGAAAAGTTATTTGAAAAAAATTCAATTTATGAAGTTCTTAAAATGGTATAACATTTACTTTGTTTTAGAAAAAAAGATATTGCTTTTTAAATGCAAAATCTGCTGATTGTATAATTATCTCATTTATTAGGAATTTCGATGTACAAACAATCGCTTTGGTTTATTAAAGTGAAAAATGTTTATTTTAAATTGAATAAAACATAAAAATAATCACAAAGCTAGTTTTTTAAATGGAATAAATTGGCATCGCTTGAATAAATGAACTGTACTTATTTAGACATGTTTTTTTATGTGCTTACTTATTTAGATTAAAATATGTACACTGTGTGTTTTGGTCCCATTTTGTGGCCTCCCCGGTCTCCTGATTTGAACCCAATAGATTGTTTTTACTGGGGATGCATAAAAGAAAAGGTCAATGCAGGAAATCTATGACATAATTGAATTGAGACAACGTATAAATAAAGCCGCAGAAGAATTTAATGCTGCAAGGAGTGCAAGATGGATAAAAAGATCTCTTTTAAAAAGATGCCGCATGTGTATTGAATCAGGTGGCATGCAATTTTAGCGCGTGCTATGATTATTTTTTTCTGTTTTGTATACCTTGTTTAAAATAAAAAATGTTTTAAAATAAAAAAAACAATCTCATTTATTCAAAGGATGCCAATTTATTCAATTTTAAAAACTTTGACATTATTTTAGTGTTATAAACAACATTTAAAAACTTATTCTCCTTTTTTGCTTTCAGATTTAAAGACGGGCAATAAATCAACAGCAGATAATGAATTATTTTCTCACACTTCTAAGCCGAAACTCACTTTATCGTGTTCCAAATGTTCATTCACTTGCTCTTTTAAATCGAATTTATCATCAAATCACATTCTAACACATACAGGAGAGAAGCCGTTCTCATGCTCACAATGTTCATACACATGCTCGCAAAAATCTTATTTAAAAAAACACATACTTACACATACAGGAGAAAAGCCATTCTCATGCTCACAATGTTCATACACGGGCTCCCGAAAATTTGATTTAAGAAGACACATACTTAAACATACAGGAGAAAAGCCGTTCTCATGCTCACAGTGTTTATACACATGCTCCCGAAAATTTCAGTTACAAGGGCACATTTTTACACATTCAGGACAAAAGCCGTTCTCATGCTCACAATGTTCATACACATGTTCACATAAATCTTATTTAAGAAAACACATTTTAACACATACAGGGAAGAAGCCGTTCTCTTGCTCACAATGTTCATACACAAGCTCGCAAAAATATGATTTAAGAAAACACATTCTTACACATACAGGAGAAAAGCCATTCTCATGCTCACAATGTTCATACACAAGCTCACAAAAATATTATTTAAGAAAACACATTCTTACACATACAGGAGAAAAGCCATTCTCATGCTCGCAATGTTCATACACATGCTCACAAAAATCTTATTTAAGAAGACACATACTTAAACATACAGGAGAAAAGCCGTTCTCATGCTCACAGTGTTCATACTTATGCTCCCGAAAATCTTATTTAAGAAGACACATACTTAAACATACAGGAGAAAAGCCGTTCTCATGCTCACAGTGTTTATACACATGCTCCCGAAAATTTCAGTTACAAGGGCACATTTTTACACATTCAGGACAAAAGCCGTTCTCATGCTCACAATGTTCATACACATGTTCACATAAATCTTATTTAAGAAAACACATACTTAAACATACAGGAGAAAAGCCATTCTCATGCTCACAATGTTCATACACATGTTTACAAAAATCTAATTTAAAAAAGCACATCTTTACGCATACAGAAAAAAAGCTGTTCTCATGCTCACAATGTTCATACACATGCTCACAAAAATCTTATTTTAGAAGACACATACTTACACATACATAATAAAAGCCGTTCTCATGCTCACAATGTTCATACACATGCTCACAAAAATATTATTTAAGAAAACACATTCTTAAACATACAGGAGAAATGCCGTTCTCATGCTTACAGTGATCAGTGAAGATCGCTTTCAGTTGAACCATCCGTTTTTACGTGATTATGTGATTTTGCTATTTTACGGCATTATTTTAGTGTTTTTTTTTTATTTTTTATTTTTCCTCACAAAGAGTCTAACGATGTACATTGCAGAAAAAGACGACAATTTCCCTGGCAAATGTAACAGGTCATTTAAATTTCATTACTTTATCACGAATATTTGTCGCCCATTAAAACTCTTTACAGGGTGGTTATAAAACCGTGGTTTATTTGCATGAAATTATTATTTTTAAATTAAATAAATGCAAAACATCATAAAATGTAATAGCGTTAAACGATTGCAATACATTTATTACGTTTAGTTTATATAAAGCAAATGTTTCAAGATGTTGATGTTGAAGAAAGCCGAGAAAATTTAGGCATGCTCAATCACAAGAAGTGCTTGAAAGTAGACATGTGAACATTTGCAATAATCTACGTGCATGTATGAGAAGACACATGAAAGTTGAAGCGAGATCTGTGTGCCAGGATTGGTATGGGCATAATTATTTAATAATTTAATTAATCATTGTTTATAATTATTTCAGACAGCGAAAACAATTTGTTACACATGGCTCTTTTCAGTCTATTCCTTATCTAACTTTTTCTGGTGGTCCTAAGGGGTCTGTCTTAGGTCCACCGCTATTTACCAACTATTTCTAGTAAAGGGAATTTAATAATTACGATTTGTAAAATAAAAATGCAATATTAAATATCTTATATTTTTATTGCAATCTCTTTCGTTTTCTTTATTGTAGGTTTTCTAAGAATCTTGCTTTATTAATATGATGTCTTATGTTTGTCTTTAGATTTTGATTTATAGTATTATAAACCTATTTGTGTCTATAGACACGTTCGATCAAATAAATGTCCTTACGATATAAGCATTTTTTAATACTCCTTTTGTATGTCACGTGTCCAGGGTTCTTATGTATTTCATGTAAACAAGCGAGTGCCGTAAACTGGTAAGTGTCGGTGATAATAAAACAGATTAAAAGAGACAAAATATCAACAACCCTGGTCCGTCTAGTTCCTCTGCAGCGTGCAACCCCGTGAACACCAGCCGTGACGAAGATCCCAATGAATCCAGCTATGGAATACGGAAGACCTGTGTTATTGGACATATATCTGATGACTTTGTGGCGGAAGAAATGACGTCACGCGGGCGACGCGAGACGAACAAACGAGCCGAACTACACCGAACACGCTCGGACAATAGCCGAGAGATATTTTGACCTTCTGCTTGACAAGACGTCGTTTTTGCGCATTTCTTGCCGCCAAAATTGTGGCAAACTAGATTCACTTTTCATTTCCATTATTCATTTTAATCGTAGTTTAATTAGTTAAGTTCATTGTATTAGCTTCTAAATTTTGTGTAATAAATGTGCACTGTAAAACTGTAAGTATCTTTCATTTCTCTTTCTGTGCACCCACATAAAACCATAACCACCAGGGTAACTAAACTCTGGTGGCCCACAACTTCAGAACTCTTCTAGGTGACAATAATAATTTGAAAGGCGTCTTAAGAAGCTGAATAAACCGATTAAAAAAATTAGAAATTGAATCTGGATATTATTATCCAGATAAATGAAGTCATGTCACGATTCTATCGATGAGGAAGGTGATTAGTTAAATGATGCAAGTCTGTGGCGTTCCCGGAGATGTGTCAGGATGCTGTAACCGGGAGTATACACATCCGTGTACTGAAGATAGCCTGACCTTGTAATTATTCTATCTCGGTGGCGCAATCTTCAAATGGCCGTATATAAATTGGGAAGTAAATTACACTATTGAACAAAATATGTATATACTTTGCCATACTTGATACATGCTAACCTAGATAGTAGATAATCCATTAGGATAACAAATAAAACAAAAATCCTACGATTTACGCCACGCGACTTCAAAGATCGCGTATTTACATGATTTAATTATAGTTTTAAAGTAGTTCATGAAAAAACCTGTAAGTTGTACCTTTTTTCATTTCCAATATGGGTTAAATGATACAAGTACAGTTGAATTATATTGCACCAATAAGTTGACATACAAGAAGTAAAAGCGTTGTACCCACTATTGAGAAAAATTGGATCAAAGCATTGGTTTAGGTACCCCGCTGACTAGAGACTTTCTATCGGGCGATAGTTTAGTCGAGTTGGGCTGCTAGCGCGCACCTGAATCAACAAAACAGTCGGGTTGGTGATGAGTGCGCAGACTAGAGTCCTCTGAGTTGACCGACTGTTCAGTCTTCAAACTGGTCAATAAATGTAGATGGGAGTGTATTAAGTTATAAAAAAACGATTTAATTATAGAATTTCACCAAGTAATTTCAATAAAAACATAAACAAAGTATAAATATATCTTCTAAAAACCTAGAGTTTATTTGCTGCCTTTTCTATTTCCATCTTTATAAACTTTGTTTTAAATTCATAATATTCAGCGATGGCGTTGTTTTTCCTTATTTTCGATTTGTTTAGTTCGGTTTCAATGTTTTTTCTTTTGGCGGTTGTCAATTTAGAATGTGCAAGTTCGGCAGGATTACTCTCCTTACTCATTACTACCACAGGACTTTCTATACAAACATTCGGCGCTGAAGCATTCGATGACGTCGTAACGTGTGATGACTCCGGCAATTCTGGTAATTTTGATAATTCCAGCTCTGGTAATTTTGTTAATACCTCCGGTAATGTCCAGTAATGCAATCGTTGGTAATGATGCCTCCGGTAATCTTGCTGATTCCAGCTCCGATAATGGAACTTCCGTCACCAGTCTAGGCCCCTCCATCAGCTCGTCATTACTTTTCCCGGAATTAGTAAGAAATGTATTCTTGCGGACGACGATACGATTCGGTGGACTTAACATGATGGCCATCACGCGATCTAGTATTGGGTCAGTTGGAAAGTCAAGCTTCCCTCCTCCAGTTGCTCTAGAAAAAAAAAACATTGTATTCATTATTATTTTTGACGTGATAACGTCTAATAAGTCGACGAACGCCGGATGCACACACGAAAAGCATGACTCATTGTCACGTTCCGCCTGAGCCGAGTGTGCAAGCGAGAGCGCGGAACAAGCGATAGAGAGGCACGATCGGCCTAAGCGTTCGGTTTGTGGCGCATCTATCTCTCTTCCGAGAGAAGAAGGGAGACAGAAGTAGCACACAAGAAGAAAAAACAAAAAAATGATAATTTATGGAAAAAATTGTAATTATCAATTAACTCCTGCTTTGTACTCGTATTTTACAAAATAATGATAATTCAGTAATAATAATTCAATTCAATTCATAAAAGTATGCTATTTTTCATCAATGTTTTTTTATGACGTTATCACGTAAAATTATCGTCCGTAAACCAAAAGTTTTTTAAAATTAATTAAATATCTAAACTAACTAACTAACTAACCATCACGCCATTTCTCCGAAGGGGTAGGCAGAGGATAGAACGCCACACCACTCTGTCCTGGCATACTTCTCTTGCTTCCTCCACATTCTTACATCTTCTCATGCACGCACTTCAATTATTCCGACTTCTTACATGCCCACTTTCAAGCACTTGTTTCACTTGATCATGCCATGTCTTTTCGACCTTCCTCGACTTCTACATCCTGGCACAGTCCCATCATATATTTTTTTTGCCGTTCTTTCATCATCCATTCGCTCTACATGACCGAACCAACGTAAAAGACCTTCCTTATTATCCTCTATAATAAATACAATATCAAAAAAATAAAATGATGCAAACACGCATCTGGTCGATATCTAAAATGTGGAAAAAACCATTGCTCTGATAATTCCAGGGAGAAAATCGAGGAGTACGTTTGTATGAGAAGCGGCCACGAGTCACGTGGTGGAGCATGCTCTTAATCTGTATACCGAAGGGCGTGGAAAACTACAAATTTTGACTGTAAATCAATACAAAATTATTTTGTGATTCCCGTGAGTTACAATAAATACTAGGCGGAATGTGTAACGTTGTAAAACCCGGCCACTTAACCCAGCCAATGACAGGCCATGAGCCCTGTAAACGCCTAGATATCCATATTCCTTCCCTAACTTCTCGCCTCTGTTGAGATATTATGATATTAATAATGGGGTTCTTTCCGATTTTTTATTTTTTACTTCAAAAAATTGATTGAAAAATTACAATATCAAGGGAATTTTTTTAAAATTTTTACTTCGTCATATGAATTTTCTAGCGCGGTTTGAAATAGCGCTTTTTCAAATGAATGAATTTCCCGCCTTTCACGGTGGACGGGTATGACATCATTAGCCAGCAAGTGGTTTGAATTGATCATTTTACTACATGAAAGTAAGATGATCAGTTGTTCGCTTCAGTACCAGTCCAAGGTATCAGAAATGAAATATTAATATTTCATGATATCGAACCCACGACTTCACACACGGTAACCAAATGCGCTACCACTATGCAACGAGGCGGAAATAATTACGTACCTATTTTTCGACTTAATGATTCTTAACCGTCTTTTGGCAATTCTTTTAAGATTTTCCCATTTACGTTGGATTTGTATCATCGTTCTGCGAACTTCATGACTGCTGGTATTAAACTTTCTGCGAAGATCAGTCCAGGCGGCCTCTTTAGCTGCGTTACTAATGGAATCCACCTTGGCAGTACTAATTGCTGGATACCGCTCGATCAGAGTTACCAGAGTCATTGTTTCACTTTCTGAAAAATGTCTTCCCTTAACTCTCTTGGAAGATTTAGTTTTTCCTGAAAAACAAACATCGTCTATTCAGACCAACATATCATAATTATTTTATTAAAAGTAAAATCTATTTTTGACGTGATAACGTCTAATAAATCGATAAACGCCGGCTGCACACACGAAAAGGAAGACTAATTGTCACGTTCCGCCTGAGCCGAGTGTGCAAGCGAGAGCGCGGAACAAGCGAGAGCGCGGAACAAGCGAGAGCGCGGAACAAGCGAGAGCGCGGAACAAGCGATATAGAGGCACGATCGGCCTAAGCGTTCGGTTTGTGACGCATCTATCTCTCTTCCACTCCATCGGCGAATAATCCATAAATTCTTAGCAGCCCATTGTTACTTGTAATTAATTTGTATAATTTAAGTAAACAAATATTTGAATTAACGAGTGCAAAAAAATGTTAATTTATGGATTTTTTTTAAATTTTCAATGAACTCCTGCTTTGTATTATTATACAAAATAATGATAATTCAGTAATAATAATTCAATTCAATTCATTAAAGTATGCTATTTTTCATCAATGTTTTCTTATGACGTTATCACGTAAAATTATCGTCCGTAAACCGACTTTACAGACAAACAAAAGTTTTTTTGTTGGTAACCGCTAGTTCGATGTTTTGTCGTGCGTTGGATTGTCGCTGATCCATAATAAATCAAATAAAATATTCATAATAAATCAAATAAAATAGTTACTGAGAGCAGTGTCAGGTTTTCGAGAGGATTCCAAACATTCTTCTTTTATGTCCGGATAATCTATATCCATTTCTGAGAAGGTGGTAGAATCGCATGATGGTAAACCCTGGGGGAAGTACTGTCTGCTGGCACAATCCTCCTACTAGCTACACCTGCCTGTTCGTTTTCGCTCGAACATGCTGCCCCACACTCTCAGAATGGAGTACGTACCACAACATGTTAGAGTGTACTAATAAGCCGTCGCATTTAAAGCCAGGCTCCTCGCTTGTAAAGAGCCTTGGCGACCCGGTTTGGAGAATATCTCCTTCTAAATTGCCAGTCTTCACGGTTGCAATATTAAGATCTTCGCTTATGTTGGGGCACGGCGCCTTTTCCCCATTATGGAGATTATCTCCTACGTCAACAGTTCCTGGTTCAAACAGTTCCTGGTTCAGTCCTGGTGGACTCCATAATGTTATAAAATGTATGACTTATGAGGATTCACATTCAGTTCACCACGCTCAGTTTACATCCGCGCTGTGCAAGCGTTGCAAGCCCTGCAAGGCGTTGGACCCTCCGTTGAAAAAATCGGTAGAGTTGTGCTGGACTGAAAAAATACTCTAGTCACAGACGACCTACGAACAAGAATTTAAATTCTCGTACGAAGCAGCCCTCGAGTGTAAAAATCATGAAGATGCAGCACTTGTCAACTGTCAACAAAAACAACGATAAAGCTGAATGATAAAATCTAAACCATAGATGTTGTTTCAAATATTTCTTGCCCACAGACAATAGTTTAAAAATAATACTAAAGTAGCTACCTACTTAATTTTACCATCATTAATCCATTTTCGCTCTCTAATTGGATTCCGCAAATCGCCTCCATGTTGAGCTAGCGGCCGCTGGTACAGTTTGCAAGCCATCTGCTTCCCGGCATCCTGGACGTCCACTGCAGACAATCCGTCGGGACATGGTTCTGACTTAAAAAGAGGCCGCAGCAATCAGCTAGCAAGGCGGCCAATCTCTTAGCTGGGAAGCATTGCGTGGAATCCATGTGCTTCGCATAAAGTGGAACGATTATTTGCAATATGCGCTCCATCATTAGACACTCACTTTTCTTTAACTGCGGTTTTGTCCAATATGCTTGCTATTTTACACACAAAGGTAGGTACCTAAATTCCCACCCATAAATATTACCCACCTATTTTAGAACACGCTCAATAATAGATCCTTGGAGGAATTACTCTAATAATTAATAAATCTCACTGTAGGTACATCGCACTTAAGAATAAGCTTAAATTAAAT
>JAGVSP010000870.1:0-49412 GCA_022494985.1 Micrasema minimum
ACGGTCATGTGAACAGTCGGAATAATCGGCGTGCGTCCATGAGAAGATGTATGAATGTGTAGGAAGCAAGGGTAATATGCCAGGACAGAGTGGAGTGACGTTCTATCCTCTCTGCCTACCCTCCGGGGAAACGGCGTGATGCTTGGAGTAATAAGGATCAATCCTAAGAATTTCCTATTTAAATAGAAAATGTCGATATTTTCTCATAATTCTGCTCGCTGAGTAGAAGAGTTTCCCTCGTAATTGCTGCAATGATTACTTAATAATTAATTGCGTACAACATTTTCTGATTCATTGAATTCCAGAATCGATTATAATTTAATTACAAAAGAGAAAGATATTATTGTTAGACTAATTGAGATGCAAATTCTTTTGTAATAGTTGATTGCTATAATTTCTTTTGTGAATAGAACACTATAAGTTCTTGCGTAACAAATGCACTCAATTTTAAAAAAAAGAATAATAAATAAATTAAAAAACATAATTACTCATTTGATTTTTCAAAAATTTCGACCAACTCGATATGCAAGAGGCTCAATAACAAAGAAAAACAACAACCAGGTTTGATAAAAATCTTTTTTTTTTTTTTTTTTGTAAACTCATCGGGAACTAAGAGTTTTCATGGTGTGAATTCAAGTCTGTATTGAATTTTTGTTGTTAGGTATGCACTGACATAGTACAACCCGAAAACTGGTGAATCTACATCTTATTTGGAGACGATTGTGTAATTTGACTTTTTAATTTGAGCTTAAAAAAAAAAATAATAATTCTACTACCAAAAAGATTTCATAAGTATGGCAGATTAAGTAAAATTCCTCAAATTCTTATTATAATGCGTTTTTTATTTTTTTTTCTTTATGGATAGTATTAATTTGACTAAATACATGATATTTGATTAAAAAATTCGAAAAAAAATCAACTTCGTACTTAATTAACAATCGCTTAACTGAGCGTTCTAGAATTTCAGAAATTTAATTGAATTTGTCATCAATCGTAATTATTCATAATCCTTATTTTGAATTGAATATTTTTCACGAAGAAATCAATTGAATGAAGATAAAAATCTATTAACAATAGAATTCCTGTATTGAATTCAATTAACGAAAGTAAGTAGTCATTGAAATATTAAAAATTAGAATACTTGAAGTAGTCATTGAAATATTAAAAATTAGAATATGTTTATTAATATATTACTTTCAACTTTGTAAGTAGACTAGTAAGTGAATTTAATAAATAACACAATTTTCTTAAGTAGCAAACATTTGACTAATTATTTTACAGTACTTTAACAAAAGAAATACCTAATACTTACTTATTACCTATATTTTTTCCATAAACATCTCCTTAAAGTTTTTCTCTTTGATAACGTGAATAACAAAAAAAAATAACAATGTAAATGTATGGATTTATGTTAATAACAACAGATAAAGCTAACATGATGATAACAATTTCAGTAACATATCGACAACATTGATAACAAATGTTGTAAACATGTTAGTATGACTTTTTTTTAAATTTCGAATAACGCTAACTTGTTAAAAACTGATCAATAACATGATGTTAATAACAAATCGATCATGTGTTTAACAGTTCTATAACATGTTCGGTAACGTGTTAGTGACAGATCGATAACACGTTAATAACAAGTCGATTACATGTTAGTAACAGATCGATAACATGTTAATATCTGATCAATAACTACTACTTTCCCTTATCCGCACCCAATGGTGCATACGACACTGCATCGGTACACCAAGAGCAGTGATTCTTGATCAATTTATTGCACGAAGGTAAGACAATAACAATACATGTTAATAATAACAAACATCGTGTATTTTAGTTACAGACTGATAACAAACCAATAACTTAAATATGATAACATGTTAATAACACAATTGATAACACGAAAACTGTGGATAACCAGTGAACAAAACGTCGAAACCTTCGCACCTGCTTGCAAAACAGGATATTGGGATACTCTCTGTCGGGTTTGGTGGTTTCCTTATTATATATTATATATATATTATTTCTTGTATATTTTTGTATATAATAATGTAATAAAATATGCACTTTTTCTAAAATGTTTTGAATTGTTTTATATTATGTAGACGTATTCACAAGAAAGGGGTAAGTACCTACATCTTTCCTTTTTTGAATTTTGTGTGTAATCGTTATTTGACTAATGATTAATTTTATTATTGTGTTACTAGGTATGTTATATTACTTTCTTTCAGATACTACAATTTACTTTATGGGTAAATTTAACATAATGTTCATAGTGGAGTTCTGGTACCAACCCTTATGTATGGTAGTGAAGCGTGGTGTTGGAAAAAGAAGGATGAAAGTAGATTGAATGCTGTTGAAATGCGATCTTTGTGTGGTAAGACTATGTATGATAGGTGTACAAATGTCGAAAT
Source organism: Micrasema minimum (assembly GCA_022494985.1). Lineage (NCBI taxonomy): Eukaryota > Metazoa > Arthropoda > Insecta > Trichoptera > Brachycentridae > Micrasema > Micrasema minimum. The sequence continues at coordinate 2,418 of JAGVSP010000870.1, forward strand.
TAGAGCAGAGTGCAAGGCTGAGATAAGACTAATCGACAAAATTAAGAAAGGTCTTTTACGATGGTTCGGTCATGTAGAGCGAATGGATGATGAAAGAACGGCTAAAAAAATATATGATGCGACTGTGCCTGGATGTAGAAGTCGAGGAAGGCCAAGAAAGACATGGCATGATCAAGTAAAACAAGTCCTTGAAAGTGGGCATGTAAGAAGTCGGAATAATCGACGTGCGTGCATGAGAAGATGTATGAATGTGGAGGAAGCAAGAGATGTGTGCCAGGACAGAGTGGTGTGGCGTTCTATCCTCTCTGCCTACCTCTTCGGAGAAATGGCGCGATGGTTAGTTAGTTAGTAAATTTAACACGACTTTTTGTGCATAAGAGTTTTAATGAAATCGTTTTTCTAACACGGTCAGGTCCTTTAGATACTAAGTACGTATCACGTAAGTTCATACAAACATTTTAGTTTATAAGTTGTCCATTGATGGCAGAGAGAACTCACATGTGAAGCGACGCTCTGAATCGCTGTATTTATGCAAGTTTAAAAATGGCAGATATGCATACGAATCAGATATTAAAAGCTAATGAGGAATGTCATGGGTTTTGAGAGTTTTGTCATGAGTTTTGCAATCTTCATAGTCTCTATTGAGATGCGAATAACTGTTGTGAAGATGCGTTGGAAGTATTAAATACTAGGTGTATTAAATACCTGATTGTTTGAAAATCATCTGTTTTTCAAGAAACGCATTATAGTAATTTTTAGCCGTAGTCTTCTGTATTGTTGAAGTCAAAATAAAATGAGTTAGAAAAATACATAAGCTGCGAATTAAGATCAGTGAAATTCGTATTTTGGTATACCATTGCAGTGTCCTATGCACCATTGGGTGCGGATAAGTGAAATAAGTAGTACTTAGTAGTACTAAAATACGTCTCCTGAACAACGATAATTATTTTAAACGCAAAATTTAAATCTAACTATCTAACCATCACGCCATTTCCCCGAAAGGTTAGGCAGAGAGGATAGAACGCCGCACCACTCTGTCCTGGCACACTTCCCACATCCATGACCGCATCTAGTTAATTAATTATCTGATTTTCAAACGATTTGGAGTCCTAGTACCAGACCTAATGTATGGAGGCGAAGCATAGAGTTGGAAAAAGGGACGAAAGTAGATTGAACGCTGTTGAGATGCGTTCTCTTAAAATCTTAAAATCGCGGTATAGCTTGTTGAAAAAATCGGTAGAAGAAAGTTATTATTGATATCCCAACAGAGACAAAGAAACTCTGGAAACGAATGTGGGTTATCTAGACGTTTACAGGGAGAAATTTTCTATGCTGGTGTCATCTGTTGAGAAGATTGTTAAGCATTTTTTGGCAATCATCTTTATTAGTGTAGGTAAGGCTCTACCGAGCTTTATTACTTACTAGAAGACGCCTGAAGATGTCTCTCCAATTTTTGTTTGCTTTATATTTTAACCAGTAAATCTTTTTAACAACATCAAAATGTTGTTAAGACTCAATAGTCTTTAAAACAGTTTAGGGAAAGGGTAGGGCTTTCATATCAAGGTCTTAAAACTTCAAATCAATTTCAATTGTAAAAAAAATCTTATATTTTAGATTTAATTTTTGTCCTAATAATATTAATCTCTCAGAATTCGCCAACCATTTTATGTATAAAGGAGGCTAGATCCTCATTCATCCGTGCGCTTGGAAGCTGCAAGACGGATTGTTGTCTAGCCTCCCACTTAGTGAAAATCAGTTTTAAAAACACTTTTACCTATTTATTATTGCTTAGTATACCTACATAATTTTGCATAATTTTCTAACTTATAATTTTAATATGTTTATATTTCTAATCAGGGGCTAGAATTTTCTAACCGTCTATGCACTTGGTAGCTGCAGGACGAGTTGAGATCTAGCCTCTTTTTGAACAGCGCTCTTGAGGCGATTTTTCGCAAAAACAGCGCTTATAAAATTTTCCATATAATAAATAATTAATAGCTAGGAACTCAATCTATTACCCATCTAGAATGGCTTTTGGTAATTCTAAAGCCATCTCGATGAATATGTGGAACATGAGTTTAATTTCTAAGTGCAATTCCGCGTGTATGTGACATTTAGCTGCAGGATGCATTAGCATAAATTATTTCAAGAAATTATCCACCTATTACCATATCGTAGGATAAATTGTCACCTCTGCATCTCCGTTCAACATAGGATAACCACACATTTTTGTACGTCTCGTGGTGTAGGGAATAGCGCGTTGAGCATGAGATTGCTGTTTTCGGTCCCGAAATACGAAAAAAAATCACCCAGGACTGGCGCTAAAGGGTAAAGACTGATCAGATAGGATGATAGTATGATAGTGTGAGATGCACACATGCGTTCTGTCCCCTCCCCTCTTTTCCCTAATCCCCCCTCATTGAGACCCTGACCGCGGATGCACGGGTGGATATGTCTGGGATGGGGGGCCTGGCGAGGCGGGATACCGGTCTCTACACGGGTGGTTGTAATTACTAATAAATAATGATCGGGGTAGAAAACTAACATCCCTACCACTGTTAATTTGGGCCGACTCTGGTTGGTTTGGGTGATGGAAACAATGACAATTATAATACATAAGCCGAGACGGTGGTAGGGGTACAATGAAAGCATTTGTTCGCGTACATAATCGTAAATTCATCCGTATTTTTATCACACTAACGATCTTAAAATCGCGGTTTAGCTTGTTGAAAAAATCGGTAGAGGTGGCTGGACTGAAAAAAGACTCAATAGTCTTTAAAGCAGTCTAGGGAAAGGGTGGGGCTTTCATTGTATTGGGTGCGGATAAGGGAAAGTAGAAGCGTACTACTTACTTACAGTGGTGATTAAAATATTTCCAAAAATTAGAAGTTCGCAATTCATTTAAAAAATATTGAATTTTAAAAAAAAATTATGCCCACCCGAATGCGGCAGTGATCTTCATCATTATCATTTCGTATACGCTCCCTATGTGGAGCATATGGTTTTCACAAACGACCTCCGAGCCAAGCGATCGGCCGCCAGTTCCCGTATTACCTCCAAGTTTCATTTTATATCCCTACAGAGATGAGGTATATTTTTTTCATATTCAGGAATATGGATATTCGAGCGTTTACAGGGCTTATGACCTGTCATTGGCTGGGTTAAGTGGCCACTTTATGTAGGTAGGTACTACAACATTCCCCATTCCGCTTATTAGCGAATATCCACACCAGGTAACATTTTTGATTTTGTATATATGTTACGAATCGAGAATCATCCACCAGCGAGTTGAAAGCTCCATCTATGCATTGATATTGAAGTTAAGTATTTGTGTACAAGTATTTGAACTCGCCCAAAATGTTATAATCCAAGTGTTTATGTCGAAGATACGGGTCGTGGTGGTCCACGTCCCGTAGCTTCGAAACAAAATGCATATAAAAGAAAACACTTTTTATTCAAAAAAATCGTATGATCGAAAGGTTTGGTCGTAATCCCGGCAAGACGATAACAGTTTTGACATGTCATGACAAATAACGTGACATTTGGCAGCCATAACTCAATACGACCTCAATTCGCTTACTAACGCAGCTTTCTCACTTAGAATGGACCATCTCCTAAATTGGACTTGCATGCTTTTATATTCGTGTCCTGGGTAGCGTAGGACGCCGGAAAACGAACCAGGAACCTTGGCTCGGCCGCCGATAACTGTACCACTCACCCACTGATCCACGCCTGACAAATGTCATTCGAAGTATTACGGATGATGTCATTACATATATTTATAATAATTAATTTATTACTGCTTTTGTATAAACCAACCAGAGTATTTATTAAATATCATTTTAGATAAATCAACAGAGGTCCATTTTAATATAATATATGTGTATAATAAAATGACAATTTGACATCTCAACAGAGACGAGAAGTTTGGCAGGGAATATGGATATCTAGGCGTTAACAGGGCTTATGACCCGTCACTGGCTGGGTTAAGTGGCCACTTGATGTATTACAACATTCCCCATTTCGCCTAGTATTTGATATCTGCCAATTATCAGAACTTGTATGTATACAGTGAAATGGCGCGACGCTTCACATGTGAACACTCTCTGTCGTCCGTTGAGAAAATAGCTAAGCATTTTAGCAGAAACCTTTATGATTCTTACCAAATTATATCACCTACTAGGAATCGCCTGAAGATGACTCTTCAATTTGTTATGCTTATAACTTTTACCAGCTAATTTTTATAAACAACATTTTGAGTGTGTCGTACAAGTATTTGGACACACTCAAAATGTGGTTTATAATAAAATTAATCATTTACAAAAACAATAATAATTGAATATTTATTAGGTGCAGGTGTATTGAGTCAACCTTTAATTTGAAAAAATGCAGTTTTGTGGTTAAGTGGTTACCAGGATAGATTAGGTTAGGTTAAGTTGGTAGGTCGCGGGTTCAAAAATTAATGAATTTTTAGTATGTACATAATAAATTCTAAATTAGACCCAACGCAAGTATTGTGTTATATTTTAATTTAATTTGCACCAACAAATTGAGTCAACCTTTCAAAAAATAGTAGTTCAGTGGTGTAGTGGTTGTTAGTTGATGGTGGTCCTGGGTGCGATTCCTACTGAGGTCAATTTGAAATATTTATTTAATTGTGGTTTTTCACAATTCAAATAAAAATAATTCAGATATTATTGATATCCCAACAGAGACAGAGAAACTCTGGAAACGAATGTGGGTTATCTAGGCGTTTACAGGGCTTATGACCTGTCATTGGCTGGGTTAAGTGGCCACTTGACGTACTACAACATTCCCCATTCCGGCTAAAAATACGTAGGATTTGACTGAAACATTTTGTTCGGTTTATGATAGATGGCGTTATAATCGACGAAGTTCAATTTTTTCAATTTCTTCTTCTTAGAACACACGCATTCGATTCTGAAATACGTTTTAAATTAAAAACATCGCGTTTTCATTGGAAATACTCGAAATTCGTCATCAAAACAATTTATTAATGTAAATGGCAGGTGAATAAAATAATTTTAGCTATTTTGTTTGTTTTTGAACAAAATGTTTCAGTCAAATCCTACGCATTTTTAGCCGTAGAAACCGAATCTGCAATAAAAAATAGGTGTTCCTATCTTAGTTTCCAAGTTACCCCCCGCCCCACCTACATGGAGGGGTGAGGGCTACTAATTTTAACACTAATGTATTTCCCCCCCGCGGTATGATTAAATTTTGATTATGGACAATTTTTCCGTAGAGTGGCTATTTTTCGAGATTTTTTGATCGTCTCAGTTTTAAAAGAAACACCCGGTATATATACACCGTTTCCCACGATGAGACCGCGAAACTCCAGAGGGTGATTATTTATGCTATTCTGAGAAAAAAATCTTAAAAAAGTTTTTCAAAAAACTCAATTCTAATTTCTTAAAAAATGATTAAAATATGAGTAAAAATTCACGCGTGTAATACCGTCCATTTTTGAACTGGCTAACACCACGTGACCTGCACCAATTTCAGATATGAAATTCGAATTTTGAATGTCCGCACAAGGCAAGGCGTTCGGTGACCAGAGCGGACCCCCACTCCTCCCCGCCCACCGCCAGCATTTCAAACAGAAGCCAGTATTACATAGTCGCTTTTTATTAATACTTTTTTAAAATTAATTATTAAAAATGCCCGGATCAAAAAACTTTATAAGGATTTTTTCTCAGAATACCATGAACAATCACCCTCCGGAGTTTCGCGGTCTCATCGTGGGACACGGTGTATATCCCACTCGACTTGTTTTCATTTCCTATGCAGTTTTATTTGGGCCTAAAAATAAATTCCGAATTAACCTCTTCTTACCTTCCTCACTGTCGATATTCATTTTACAGCCTCCTACATTGCCGACGCCGTAGGTGACGCGTGGGCGGCCATCTTGGAATCTGTGCATCATCTTGCATTTCCCGCCAAATATTTCACCTGGCGTCATCCTCACTCGGCGAAAACAACATTAAAATTTAGACATGGCAACCCACGGCTGGTGTTTTACTGTAAATAGATAATCTGTCAAACCAAAAAGGATTATAATATTCAATTTACAGCTGTGAATGATTTGTCTATGGTGCAATTTAGTGACGTCACTCGCCACTCTAGATTTCATAGATAATGGTTGATTTATGGTAGATGTGTTAAGTACATAAAAGTATGTTTGAAAAATTGCAAGCACTTGTTTGCTTACGACTTTTTGATATGTCTATCCATATATTTTAATTTAGGGGCTACTTTAAAAAAATCTGATTCAGGCTCCTGTAAATCACAGAATGATTGTCGACGTGCGACCACAAAACGTGCTAAGCATTTGACCGACCACAATGAACATACTTTTCATATCACGGTCGCGTTGCTCAAAAGCACTATAGATGAAAGGCATACTTTGTCAAATGTTTCGTTTTATTGTGCAACCTCAAATTGATTTAAAGTACACAAAATAAATGGCATGATAAATTGTGCACAAACAAGTTAAAACTCTATAAAACTAAATTATTTTACTTTACTTACAGTTTTGGCGTATTTTCCATTTTTTAAAGCGGTAATTAATAATCCCGATCGATAACTTTTGACGGATGTTCCATTGTGATCGCGAAAACGTTAAACATCCACTCGGTATTTGAAAATCGTTATCACGAATTTTATAGTATCATCTGTGATTGAGCTACAGAACTTTGAGGTAAAAGCATTAGGAAATTTTTTTGATTTGAATAAAAAAAAAATAAAAAGCGGATGTACATCGATCAGCCACAATTTGTCTAAAAAATATCACATGTATGTAGATACAGGTATTTCTAACTTTTTTGATAGGGAAATACCAAAGACCGATCACATTTTGATAAATAAATTATGAAAATCAAGACCTATTTTTGAAAAAATTAGCAGAATCTATGGGGAAAAAATAGCCACAAAGCCTTCATTTTTCGCTTTTTTTTTCACTATTCAAGAAAATTAGTAAAATAAATTGATATTAAGAGAAAATCAAATTCTAATGAATTAGCATGCCACTTTTTATCTTATTATCTTAGTTTTCCCTATTTTGTGGCCGCATTTTTTGTGCGTCGCTAATTTCCTTAATTTTTTTTTAATGCTTCTCAGCACAGGTACATTAGTACTCAAGGCCGTCAATGTTAGTCTACAAGAATATGGACTCATTCAAAATGTTACTGATCTGGGTTATTACGCTGTTTTTTTGGGCATTTTGTTGCCATAAAAAACGGAATAATAACTCAGAAAAGCGTTACCTACCTATATCCTGAAGGCTGTGAAAATTTATTACTACTACTTTCCCTTATGCGCACCTCAAATGGTGCATAAGGCACTGCATTAGAACATCAAATGCCATGTATCTTGATCGTTTAATTACATGAAACTAAGAAAATCTAAAAAATCTATGAACTATTTTTTTAACAACATTTTGAACGTATACAAATACTTGTCGACAAATTTCTGGATTATACCCATGCTGGGCTGATATCAGATATTATTGATATCCCAAAAATGCTTAACAATCTTCTCAACAGATGTCACCTGAGAGAAAAAATGTTGAAAATTGTCGAAAAACAAACTCAAATGTGGAAGCTTCTGTACGAATTCAATATATGTAGTAGTTTCAATTTTTTTTCATATATGGTTGTCAGATGATGGGCAGAATAGGGAATGTTGTGGTGGCCACTTAACCCAGCCAACAACAGGTCATAAGCCCTGTAAACGCCTAGATAGCCCACATTCGTTTTCAGAGTTTTTTCTGTCTCTGTTGTGATAATAATAATATTTTTTTAAATGTTTTTTTTTACTTTTTCCCGTTTCGTCATGAATGTTACGCTTTAAAGGTAAAACAAAGCAAGTCCATTTGTTGTGTGTTTGCTGGAGAATAGCGAGCAGTCGGTGTGTGCTTTGTGTACAATGTTGATGGGCAGTTCTGCCGGGACAGCGAGATACGTGGGTAATGGGACCGATTCTGGGTACCCACCTTTGTGATTTTAGTGTTTTAGTCACTACTAAACCATCGATGACTTCATCCGCGCGACATAGCACAGGTGTGCACTGGGCCAAAACCAGGATTTCGTCCAGTAAGGCCCAACAAGGTGCATACGGCACTGCACCGGTACGCCAAGTGCAGTGTTTCTTATCATTTTATTACATGAAGGTAAGATGATCAATGAAAGCCCCACCCTTTCCCTAGACTGCTTTAAAGACTATTGCGTCTTTTTTCAGTCCAGCCAACTCTACCGATTTTTTCAACAAGCTAAACCGCGATTTAAGGATTGTTAGTGTGATAAAAATACGGATGAATTTACGTAATTTGGTAAAATGATCAGTCCAAGGTATCACACATGAAATATTCATATGAAAATCACATGAAAATATTTCAAGTTGACACCCTACGGGAAGCGAACCCGCGACCTCATGCACGGTAGCCAAATACGTTACCACTTTAATGATGAACTGTTATTTCAATCAAGCTATATTTTTAATATTTCTATGGCTGCGAATCATGTCACCTAACCAGGGCCCAAAATAGCAGACTTCTGAGTTTTGAGAATAGTGGTGTCTTAGAAGAATATTAGGTGTGCGGTGGTTTTACGTTGTAAGGAACACAGAGATGAGGCAACGGACACAGCAACCCTTGGTATCTACTGTCGTCCGACGAAGGCGTTTCGGCTGGCTAGGCCATACATATGTTACGTATGCCTCCCGAGAGCCTTAACCATGCTTGCCTATTTTACAAGGCATCAGGTTCTCGGCGTCCGGGACGTCCACTGTTTACAATTCGCCGGCATTTGCGTCAGAGCTGCGAGGCGTGGACTTGAATTGGGAGGATGCACGGGAGCTGGCGGCCGGGAGGCAGTTTGTGGAATCCAAATGCTCCACATAGGGAGCGGATATGGTATGATGATGATGATATTAAATAGACTAGGGGGGATCATTCTATTCCTTTACATTTTATATTTTTCTTTGGCGGCTTTTAAACGGACACTTACCCTCTAGTAACACCTCTGGGTTAATCAATTATTTTATTTCTCTAAGTACGGCCCTGATTGAAAGTAAACAGTTCACTATGGATAGCAAACATTTTGCAGTATGCCGTTATTAAAACACAAATAAGCGTATTTTATAAATATTTTGTACATACAAATTAAACGCGCGAATCGCTTGCCAAAAATACATGTCAAAATTAATTAGCACGCGGCTGAATTTAATATACTTTACTTATGAAGACAAAGGATATACAACGATAGACGACAAAAATTATTATTTTAACAATAAGAAGTTTTTGAAAGAAATGTGAATATGACTAAGTGTAAGATCGTAGTAAATGGCGATAGCTTGAAACAGGTGGAAGAATTTGTATATCTGGGAAGCATGTTCACTAGGGATGGAAATATGGATAAGGACATTAAAAGGAGGGTTAGTGCCGGTGACAGAGTTAATGGTGCCTTAAAGTCGGTCGTATCTAATAAGTGCTTATCAAAAGAGGCTAAATTGGCAGTTCATAATGGAGTTCTGGTACCAACTCTGATGTATGGAAGCGAAGTATGGAGTTGGAAAAATAAGAATGAAAGTAGATTGAATGCAGTTGAAATGCGATATCTCAGGCGAACGCGTGGCTTACCACTATGTATGAGACATGTACAAATGTCGAAATTAGAGCAGAATGCAAGGCTGAGATAAGCATTATCGACAAAATTAAGAAAGGTCTTTTACGTTGGTTCGGTCATGTACAGCGAATGGATGATGAAAGAACGGCTAAAAAAATATATGATGCGACTGTGCCCGGATGTAGAAGTCGAGGAAGGCCGAGAAAGACATGGCATGATCAAGTAAAACAAGTGCTTGACAGTGGGCCTGTAAGAAGTCGGAATAATCGACGTGCGTGCATGAGAAGATGTATGAATGTGGAGGAAGCAAGAGAAGTATGCCAGGACAGAGTGGTGTGGCGTTCTAACCTCTCTGCCTACCCCTTCGGAGAAATGGCGTGATGGTTAGTTAGTTAGTTAGTTAAGATAGTCCTGTAGGCTACGTAGGTACAATGTAGTATAATATATTTATATTTATATAAAATGCTATCTTCATTAAAAAAGATAATATTACAGTATATTTTTGAATAACGGAAACGACCCAACTCGAAAAATCTTGAAATGAGATAGATATCATTATAAGACGACCCCCACCATTCTGCGTTTCAACGCAATTAAATTTTCAAAAAAATTGAGAGTCCATAATTTATTTATCTCTAATATTCAGACACCAATTCTAAAAAAATATGCTTAATACAGGGTGTAACAAAACTCGACGTACAAGCAGGAAACCAGTGAATCTACATCGTATTTGTAGTCGAATGCGTAATGTGAATTTTTAATCTGAGCTTGAAAAAAATTATTTTTTTCTTTCAACAAAAGTTTTTACAAGTATGGCAGATTAAGTAAAATTGCTCAAATTCATATTAAAACGCGTTTTTTTAATTTTGCTTTCTTTATGGATAGTATTAATTTCACTAAATACATGATATTTGATAACGATTTGCAAAAAAAAAAACGAAAAAATATCAACTTCGCACTCAATTTTCTCGAAAACTGAGGGTCAAATCAAAAAAAAATATTCTATAAAATCGACTCTAAATATTATGTAGATTCTCTGGTTTCCCGCTTGTACATCGAGTTTTGTTACATCGAGTTTTGTTACATCCTGTATATGGAATTTTTGTAATAAAAAAAAGTGATTTTTCCTTATTGTCATCACACTGTGTACCTAAAGACAATTCGCATAATCACAGACAGTGAAACTTGAGCTTCTTATACCATCTCTGATTTTCTCTGAAGACTTCGTTTTATTCCAATTCCGAGTTCATACATTTTTTGGAAAGCTTACAAACGAAATAAATATGATTATAATAATAAACAGATAAACTATAAATTGGTAATCAAAATTGATTACTGTGCCTGGATGTAGAAGTCGAGGAAGGCCGAGAAAGACATGGCATGATCAAGTAAAACAAGCGCTTGTAAGTGGGCATGCAAGAAGTCGGAATAATCGACGTGCGTGCATAAAAAGATGTATGACTGTGGAGGAAGCAAGGGAAGTATGCCAGGACAGAGTGATGTGGCGTTCCATCCTCTCTGCCTACCCCTTCGAAGAAATGGCGTGATGGTTAGTTAGTTAAAATTGAAACTGCTTTTCCGAGTTGTATTGCCATGTTTTTCCATGGATTCCATTACAGTGTCCATCTTCAGGCCCAGAAAAGCCCAGAAAAACAGTTTTTCAGAAGAATGCCCTGAAAATCTACAAGCTTTGACAAAGCAGCATTAGGTATTTGTATTTCATTTCGTATATAGGTAAAAAAATATTCTATTTATGTACATCGATGTGCTGTATAACAATAATATTTTTTAAATAGATTACCACCTGCTCTGCAAGACTATTATGATTAAATCAATTACCTACCTTCAAGTATAAACTAGAAAATTCTCAAGAACCAAAACACAGGACTTTAAGAAACATTTTAATTGATTTTATAAGGAGCATTACCCGAGAAATTGTTGATAAATGAATGTTATAAATAATTCTAAAGTGAATTTGGTTTTTAAACGAGTTTAGCTAGTTTTTTTAACGATCGGTTCCTTGGTAAATTGTTGCTGATAAATTAAGGAACGTGATAACCATTTGGTAAAACTTAATTTAATGGGATGGTTAGGAATGATTTATGTATATATAAGAAATAGTTTTAATTTAATAGTAGCACAGACGCTAAAAACTACAGGTTATCACTATTGAACAGGGTGTTCTAAGTGTATTATAACTGAGTAATTATATGTCTAAATCTACGGTTTATAATGTTTGCATTTTAGGGTTAGTGCCGGTAACAGAGTTGATGGTGCCTCAAAGAGTGCTTATCAAAAGAGGCTAAATTGGCAGTTCTTAATGGAGTTCTGGTCCAACCCTTGTGTATGTAGCGAAGTATGGAGTTGGAAAAAGAAGGACCAAAGTAGATTGAATGCTGTTGAAATGTAATCTCTCAGACGAATGTGTGCTAAAACTATGTATGATGTCGAAATTAGAGCAGAACGCAAGGCTGCATTATTGACAAAATTAAGAAAGGTCTCTTACGATGGTTCGGTCGTGTTTTTACAGTTTCTTGTGCAGTAATAATGATCAGGTTAGAAACTAACATTACCCTACCACTGTTATTTGGGCCGACTCTGGTTGGTTTGGGTGATGGAAACAATGACAAATTTATAATACTCAAGGTAACAATGAAAGCATTTGTCGCGTACATAATCGTAAATTCATCCGTACTATTTGATCACTACTAACAATCTTAAAATCGCGGTTTAGCTTGTTGAAAAAATCGAAGAGAGTTGGCTGGGACTGAAAAAAGACTCCAATAGTCTTTAAAGCAGTCTAGGGAAGGGTGGGGCTTTCATTGTGTGCAGTTTGCAAACTATAAAAAAATAATAGAAAATATGAATAATAATTATTGAATATTGCATAAGTTTTTTGCTAAAATAGAATCGATTTATCTACTAAATTCACGCAATCTACTTGCTACAGGTTGCCAACGAAGTTGTTAATTTAGACATTAGGTATCTCTTTTCATATTTATTATTATTATTACTTACATTATTTACATTTGTAATATTTATATTTATTCAGTCAAAGGAAAGGAATGCTCGACTCTGGCGGAAATGGAGTCGAATTCTTGAATCCCAAATTATTTCTAATTAAGCTAAAACAAACGGATGGAGGTCGCTTTGTTCATATATCATCAAGTAATAAAAACATATGGTTTGAATTTCTTAGTGTGAATAGTTTTTTTCTAAGAAGTAAAAACAGAAGATAAACAGAGTCGGTTTTCATAAAATTGCGATATTCGATCTTCGATAGCCCAGTTTGCGATAAAATAAAATGTTGAAAAAAATATTCCGAGTATGTCCGACTTGTGAAAAAATACTGTGTTTAACACGTGAAAAGCTTAAAGCTTGAAGCTAATTTCATTGAAGGATGTTGATATGCAATCCCTAAAGCGAACATGCGACAAATATCGTTGAATCCTGGTACCTACACCCCTACACAATCGCAAGAAAAGATCCATTAATGTAGATTTTATATGATATACAGGGTGTAACAAAACTCGATGTAAGTACAACCCGAAAGCTGGTGAATTTACATCGTATTTGGAGACGGTTATGGAATATGACTTTTTAATCTGAGCTTGAAAAAATTTTTTTTTTCTACTCATGCAGACTCTACTTCTACCTTTTTAATCCTGGTATTTACCCCTGTTCGCAAAGAAGTCCGGATTCCATGCCGGCTTCATGACCTCAATCATGCCGTCCAGCATGGTCTCCCGGCAATCCTCCAGTATAGGACAATGCCAAAAAAATGTGTTCTGCGGTCTGGTTGGGTGCCCCGCACGCACAACCAGGATCCGCCACTAGGGTGAGCTCATGGAGCTTTCCCCCTAAATTCTCCGTGCCCCGTTACCATTTGTACTACATGATGACCCAGGTTCAGCTAAGCATAAGCCATTATCTCTCGGATGCTCGGGAAGAATGAGTACGTCCAGCGGCCTTTCCGCTCGACGTCCCACCTCCTCTGCCACTCCTCCAAAGTTTTTTTTTAGTCTCCTAGCCGCCTCAGACTGCACCACCTCCAAGTCTGCTGGAAGTTCCCCAGAAAGGACAGGGAGAGCCGCGCTTGACACCGTTCTGTAGGCTGTCTGGGACTCTCCCAATATTAAAGGTGTAATATCTCTTTTCCCAGGTCCGTCGCGACCGCAGACGGGGAGCCCCCCGGGCGCGCCCCCTGTGCGCCGCCAGCCGCTGGAGGGCCTGACCCGCCAGCAGCTGGCCAGGGAGGCGCAGCGCGTGCTTCTGCAGGCCTCCAGGGCTACGTGCAGCTCCACGGACCTACCCCCGGAACGCTTCCACTCGCTGCCAGTCAGGGGGTCAGTATCGGACTGGTTGTTATCCTAACCTATTTCCCCGCATTGGAGACTATCTCCAACTCAATTTTGAGTTTAAGCAGCTTGCCAATGTCACATTACTCCCATTAACTAACTAACTAACCATCACGCCATTTCCCCGTAGGGGTAGGCAGAGAGGATAGAACGCCATACCACTCTTTCCTGACAGACTTCCTTTGCTTCCTCTACATTTCATACATCTTCTCATGCACACACGCCGATTATTCCGACTTTTCACATGACCACTTTCAAGTACTTGACGTACTTGGTCAAGCCATGTCTTTCTCGGCCTTCCACGGCTTCTACATCCAGGCGCACTTGCATATAAACTTCTTTTAGCCGTTATTTCATCACTCATTCGCTCCACATGACCAAACCATCGTAAAAGCCCTTTCTAATTTTGTCGATAATGCTTATCTCAGCCATGCACTCTGCTCTAATTTCGTCATTTTTGTACAGCTCTCATACACAGTCTTACCACACATTCGCCTGAGAGATCGCAGTTCAACAGCATTCCGTCTACTTTCGTCCTTCTTTTTCCACACCACGCTTCACTACCATACATAAGGGTTGGTACCAGAACTCCGTTGTGTACTGCCAATTTTGCTTCTTTCGATAAGTTCTTATTTGCCACTATCGATTTCAAGGCACCATTAACTCTGTTTCCGGCACTAACCCTTCTCTCAATGTCCTTATCCACATTTCCGTCTCTTGTAAACATACTCCCATTAAGATGAGTAAAACAATATTTGTCTTCTTAGACAATCGTCTTCGATTAAAATCAATATTTAAAAGATTGGGTCCTAGAACGTTTCCTTTTGGAACTCCAAAAGTTTAGACCACCACGATCATAATTCTTATAACAAATCAATTTTTTTCTTCGACAACTCAGACACGATTAAAAGACACTACCGTCTCTTTTGATTTAGGTTCGAAGATTTGTAACTCAAAGAATTCCTTTTAAATGTAAGCACCGCCACCGTGCCTAATTAATTATTATGGCTTATCATCCAAATTCTTTTTTTTTAATTTTCAGACGCCGCCGCAATAGACCAACTCTCGACCTCAACTCCTCCGATCCCCCGAGGAGAAGAAGTGAGGAACTTGGCATCACATCTCAGTTTCCGGCGGAAAACCTCAAGTCATCTCTTACCAGATCTGTCAGTGATGTGAGCGCCAAAAAATCTAAGAAGAATTCTCTTTTAAACATCTTCAAGAAGACTGATAAGGAAGATCTTAGTTCATCTCAACACACGAAGAAGTCTAAAACTAGTGTCAAAAGAAGTAAAAGTGATGTCAGTGATTTAAAATCTAGTGTGGCTCAAAGGCCAATTAGAAAACGAACTGGAAGTGAATCAGAAGAATATCTAAACTCTGTGATAGGCAAAAAAGACTCAATTATCTCCGATTATCGAAATCAATCAAGGAGAAGACTATTTCAAATCAAATTCTAAATTATTCGATCCATCCAAAAACAATAATGCTGAAAAAGTTGTTTTAGAAATTACTGAAACCCCTCTTTCATCTAAAACCGCAAAGAGAGCTGTTTCATCATCTCCCGAGCGGAAGGTAAATCCGGTTGAAAAACCACCGCGAATTAAGGAACCAAAACCTCCAGCGAGACCAAAAAGAGCGAAAAAAACTCTTACAGGGAAAGACGATTCTTTTAATCAAGCTAGGAAAACAATCAACACATTTGGGACTTTACCAAAATCAAATCAACGGAGGAAGTTATTAGTGGATGAAATCGAAGCAAAAAATTTGAATTCGAAGGATATAAAGAAATCGATCAAAGAGACAATCGACTTGCTCGAAAATAAAACACAATCGGACAAGTCCTCTGAAATGATCCATAGTAGTCAGAAACCACCAGAAAAGTTACCGCTAACCAAAGGTCAAACTGTAGATACGATGATAAGGATTCTTAACAAAGATAAATTCTCACCTCCTCCTAAAGCGTCTCTCCTAGTTCCCGCCAGCGTAGCTGCTCACAATAACAACCAGCCATTTTCTTACACGAAGCCAAGTGTTAGTCCCGACCCTAACTTGTATATAAGATCTCTTAGTCCAGAAAGAGTTCCATCTCCGATAAATAAAAGTGTCCCAGAACCTGGTCAAGGTATAATTTACGCCCAAGTAGTCTGTGGAAACGGGGGAAACGGAGAAAAGTCTGGTTCAAAACAAACTGTTCATACAACAGTTAAACCAAACCAACATAATCTAGGGCAACACTCAGACGAAGACGAGGGCTTGGGCTACGAGGAAAGCAGAATGCAGTCTTCATACTCTCGTGACCAAACTGATTTTGCGTACAGTGGACGAAAGATAGGAGACGATCCTTACAGACATTTAGAGGATTACATCCCTGAAACTGATAGTCCCATCACACCACGCTTTAAAGATTTCAAGCAGCGCTCGTTTTTAGATAAGGAACCTAACTATGCGAACGAATATCCTTTGGATGATTCGCACGACCAGCAATATATAGATTACGAAAGAACTCGAGGTAGAGGTGACGGTATGGATGCCAGACTGAGAGGAAGCTCAGCGGAGCACGAAGATTTCAAATTCGAAAAGAAGACAGCGGAACTTAGTCACCGAAGAGATCTTCTGGAGTCAAGAATAAATGCGAGGAAGAACAGGGACCAAATAAGTCCTGGTAACAATGTAGGAACAAGATTCACCCCTGAAAAAGAATACGATATCGAGGATGCTAATCCTGTAGAAGCAACCAAAAGATACGTCTCTGAGATGACAAAATATTACAGGGAAGATGGAAAAGTTAAATCGGGTTATACAGATGAATACACATTAAATACAAGTAGAGATAAAGACGGGACATTGAGCAAAACAGAACATCGTGCTAAGTCAAAATACAACCCAGAAACATCGCTGTTCGAGCCTGTTTTAGGAGAAGAAATAGACAGGAGAGAGTTTATTGATAGGCGATTGGCTGAAGAACCTGAGGAACTTAAATATTTCTCTCCACCAAAACCGGCAAGATTCTTTCCTCCGGAACCAGAGTACGAACCCCCTAGTCTCGACTCTCAAGCCAGTGGTCCGAGATATTCTCCGGATATCAAGAAATATAAATCCAGGTCTCCTCGCCATCAAGGAACTAGTCAAGACGGACTGAACACACAGTCTAGGTATACCAGCTCCAAGTATAAACACGAGAAATTCGGAAACAGCAAAGACCACTATGCGTCTAACCCAGAAATAGTGAAGAGAGGCAAAAGTAATCTTGAAGAACAGTATGATCCAAACAGACCGGAAACTTATCACAACTCTTTGAGGAGAAACAAGCAAAGCGCAAGTGATAAACACTTCCGAAATCACAAGATCATGATAGGAGGCGGATTAGCTCGAGACGAGATGAGTTTGTTCACCGGGAGAGAAGTATTGATGATGGCTCCTTCTATGATCCACGGATCGATAAGTTTGAAGAAAGGAAAAGCGCTCTGGATAAAATGGATTCCAAGCCTCCGAAGGCAACGAAGAAAATAAGCGGATTAGAGAAGGTAAGAAAAATTCAGTATTGTTTAGTAAGATAAATATAGAGAAGATCTTTAAATTCAAAGCGTGCATGAAGTTGGGCATATCACCAACATGAATTCAAGAGTGAGATAAAGGTGTTTTTAAATTATTGTCTTCTGTGTATCCAATTGCATCTTTTCAGTCTTTTGCCTAAGAATATCTTCAGTATATTTTTTCACGCAATCCAACCATTTTCTAACATCTTGTCTTTTTAAGCGTTTACCATTAAAGAGCCTTTTAGGTAGTCGGTTGTCCTCCAATCCATATTGATGTTTTGGTGATTGCAGGTGAAACAGCTCTTCTCCCGTGACTCTTCTAAGAAGAGCAAGAAGGTGAAGGAGAGTGAGAGTGCAGCCATGGTGCGAGAAGAGGACCTCAGGAGGAGGTATACAGAGTACCGCGGGCCCAGCGGGAGCAGCAAGAAGGAATCCGACACCGCATACCACTCTGTAAGCCAACCTTAAATGATCAAATACTTTTCTGTTCATCATACAAAATAATTATTCTTCATTGTTGCTTCAAGCACCTCCGATAGCCGTCTGGTGAGTTGCATTTGAGATCCCACCACATCTTTCTCACATCCAGTTGGTAGCTACTATCACTTATTTTTTGGCCAGAGGTCATTACTGCACTTCACACTACTCTATCTTAGTCCCAGTTATCGGATGGCAACTATGATGGTAGTAATATTGGGCAGTCTGAATGCAGCTGATAAACGCAGCTCTTATGGTAACTGTCAAGTCTTGTATAGCTAAAGGGAATGGACTCATCACTTGTGGCTGTTAAAGAGTCCTGGGAGACTGGCAAGGGAACTCTTTTGATCAATTTTACTTGTTCAATTGTGACCAAAACAAAGCTAACAAAGTCAATCAAGGGCAGGGGCATCGCTTAAGTCAACAGAAGATCACAAATATTCTCTGCTTTATTAGTTAATCAATAAAGAACTGATAGCTCTTAGTCTGGTATAGGACCTGCACAATCCACCGCATCTCTCACCTGTAAGTAAATAACTAAGTATGTTTCGATATTCCAGGATTTCGACTACAGCCAGCGCCGCCGCCTGGCTACCCCTCCCCCGAGCGCCGTACCCCTGGACAGGAGGATCAGCGCCGAGTCCCGCGTCAGGGCGGCCTCTAGCAGAGAGCTGGAGAGGGTAGATAGGCTGGACCGGGGGCTGGACAGGTCCGACAGGGTGGAGAGGACCCCTAGCAAGAGGTTCGAGGTCAGCTCTGGCAGCTGGTTCAAGTCGCTCGACAGGCTGGCCAGGAAGAAGAAGGATAGTAAGGTAGGGCGATGCGTTAAGTTCTCAATCCAATCAAATTCAATAAATTAATAGAAATTCAGAAAGTTGGAAAGTATAGGAAATGTGATATAATATGTAGTAATACAAATTGGCGTACTGTACTATCCAATTTATTTAAATAATGTTTACTCACTGAGATGATAAGTCATACAGATCAGTTCAAATAGAGTTTTACAATAATGAGCATACAGCCAAAGGTAAGACATTTAAGTAATCAATTCTACGGTAAAAAAGTATTCAGAATTACACGGCTTTCAATATGTAACTACTACATTGTAGAATATAATCTAACAAATTGTTTTTTATGATTTACAGATCGAGAAAGATAGTGTTTTGACAACAACAGAAGAAGAATCAAACATATCTCCGAAACGTTACACGTCCAACTCAAAAGCACCCACAAAGAACCTGCGATTCTTCGGCGATACGGATCAAGAGTCTAATGGAAGTGGTTCCAAAACCAATACATTGAGAAAAAGGTCGCAGGAAGTTAATGGAAAATCAACATTAACAAGAACGGGGAAAGTGTTATCAAGCTCTGTTCACGCACTGGACAGATCTGTCAAACCTGAAAGCAAGTACAGAAGTTCTTCGCTAACTAATTTGCAAAATGGCAATCCATCGTTCGATTCCCGTCAGAACCTCCTCGCTAACAGCTACAGCAGAGAAAAATACAGCAATGGACGTAGGGATTTACACAACATATCTGAAATCCATAGCAATTCTGAGGATGAAAGCCATTTTAGGGACAACGGTGACAGTTCTTACGACAAGGATAAAGATGATGGGACGTTGAAGAAGCCGCCGATGAGTCCGTACAGGGAGAAGCGAAGGTCGAGAAGTCACAGTGGGCCGAAGACCAGCAAGAATACCACGCTGAAGAGTTATGGAGGAAGTCGAGGAGACTTGATAGATGACAGAAATAATTCGGAGCTACAATCCAGTAGACTTGACGTGAGAGGAAGCAGGCAAGAGTTGACAGGGAGCAGAAATGATATCAGGTAGTTGAAACTCCTGACATGTTTGATATTTTTATCATTTGACATATACTATCCACAAGTTTACTAATTTTGTTACAAATTTTTTCTCTAGGATTCACTATTGAGGATTGAATACATGTTTAAAATTTATTTTAGAAAAATGTTTTATTGGGTTAGATGATTTTTCAGCCTCAAACATAGTTTATAATATTCACTGAGTATTGTTATACTTATGCACTTCTATAAACAATATTTTGATTATTTCAAAGTGCTGCACGGGTCATGATTGTACATACATATTTTGATTAGATGTCGTGTTATCAAGAAATTGACAACCCTTTAGGATAAAAATATATGAAATAACCAATTAACTTAAGGAACAAATTCTTAAACCCCTGAAACTTAACAGTAGATAAAAACTGTCTTAGAATCATCTAAATTAATCGCTTTTCGTGTTTGGATAGGTGATATTACGCTGCAAATATTTATCCAGAAGTAGGTATATCTAAAGCAACTGTTATGCTTCTAGGACCAGGAGGCGCAGGGCTCCGGTGGCTGGTAGCCCGACTGGCAGCAGTACAGAGGGGGAGTCCAGCCTGCAGTCACAGAGGAGTGTTGTCTATCTTCACGCTCCCACAGGTAAAATATATTACATGCCCATTTTACCGTTGCTCTGAAAGTGGTTAACAAGTTGGTAAACCTACTTCTTGGTATTTCTTATCTGTTTCAGTTGGTGATATTCCTGTAACCGGACGCGTGTCTCGAGGAAGATCAAGGGACGACGTTTCTTCAATCAACTCGTCTCGGCTTCAGCCACAAACTAAAACCGTGTCTCGATCATTCTCAGTCCTCGCTCCGTGGAAGCCGAGATTCTATAGAGAGGGGTACGACATCAACTACTCGCAAAACCAACAGTCAACTCTCAAACGACCAGAGAAAGTCGTCCCAAAACAGCCACCGAAAAAAGAATCCGGGTTTTTATTTGGAAAGAGTAAATCCGCATCGACAAGGAATTTGACAAGCTCGAAGCATGACGTCCGTCCGAGCGAAGAAAGATCTATTCAAAATCGTTCAGGAAGCTCAACATTGACAAGACGACCAAATACTAACAATGTTAAGGCAGCAAACGTTAACGGTATGTCAACGCTACGAAAATCAGACGGAAAATTGATATCAAATGACAGCAAAGAAAATATTAGCCATAATATCGGAACGCTCTCAAAGAGTAAAAATGATCTACGATCGAGGGAATATAAAAAAAGCTTGTCTAATGATATTTTAGAAAGAGATATGCCGCAAAAAGGTATGAAACGAACATCCGTTGAAAGAGAAAGATTGTCTCGGTCTATTTCAATGCCGAAAGATCCGAACAAGTCCGCCGGGTGGTTTAAAATAACAAAGAAGAGTAAAAAAACGGAGAGTACTAACAGACTATATTAAATCCTGTATTTAAGTGTAAATTTGCAAACAATTGAATTGTTGCAACTACCAATTTTCGATTTAGCTGTCAAACGATAAGTGATCAGAATTCACAAAATAATTTGAAAAAGGCGGATAAAATATATATTTGATTTAATTGAAAAAAACTATCTAAGATGAGATAGTTTAACGATGTCAGCAATATTACTGGAGCATAATGGAAAGAAATAAGCTGAATAAACAATTCTGTATTTAAGAAATGATTTTATTTTTCAAAAATTAAGTGGAAATTATGGTAAATCTTCTGGTTCATATAAAAAATATATACGACCATATTTATGTGAGTTCTGACCATTGTTTAAAAATTTGAGTCAATTGTATATTTTTAGATTTAACAACAAACCACGTTGACGACAGAGGTGTTGAACATTTCCATTACAAACAATAATTATTTATTAACCGATCTATTGAGATAAAATTTGTTTTATTTTGTGTAACAAATAATAAAAGCCATATTTATTAATTCTATTCACATTAAAAATAAATGCCAATTTATTAAAGTATAATAACAGTGCCTTTAATACTTTTTATTTTAAGTTCTCTTCTGTGTATGTTTTAAAATAATTTTGTTAAAACTTAATGTAACTTCTATTTTTATTGTACTTACTTCCTTTAATAAACAAAAAAGATTTATTTAAAGTCCAAACTAGACTGCGATAAAAATGAAAAATGGATGCGACATTTTAATTTTGAAATCAAATCAATGAATTATTGGAAAATTATTATTTAAATTATTGAATTATTATTATTACTTCATTGGAAATAATACGTCTTGTGAATGTTTTCAATCTTATTTAGTTTACTCAATTATTTTGACCATTTAAAGTCAAACTTATAATGGTGTGACTTTGTATTTATATATTTAAGCTTTTTAACGGTGCTATATTTATGATATAAATGTTTGTGTCAAAGACATTTGAAATGTTTTATTATATTTAAGTTCTTCTGTAAATATTTTATTCCTTTCTTTGTGAATTAAAACTGTAACATTTGAAATACTTTTATAAAAATAAACGAATAATTAATAACACAGTCCATTGTTTGATTGTAACTATAATGGCAGTTACTCATCCTTGCAGCAAATAAGATTCAAGTAACAGTAAAAATATGATACCAACTTAGCCAAGGATGCCCGCTCCTGTGACGTAATTTCTAGTTTATTCAGTATTCCTATAGCTGACTACGAGAATATTATAAAGGCCGGTGTAGGCGATGAAAGGATGAAATGTTCTCCAATTCTACGACTGGCTCGTACTACAAATCGATCCATTCCAAAAACACGCTGGTTCCGTAATACTAAAATTTCTAAATTGAGTATTTCTCTCCTCAGTAGATTGAGGATCGGCCACACAGTGTTAGCATCACACCTAAAGAGAATTCAAGTATTGCCTTTAGCTTTGTGTAAACAAGAGGATGAAACAACAAATCATGTATTTGCTTACTGGGTTTATCCTTTCCACTCAGTGTACAGCACCTCCTTTCCCTGAATTATCCAGAAATTAACAGTGCAATGACAAGACATCTAAAAAAAACATAATAAAAATGTGTAATTCAATTGTATCCCTTCTCGATTGTATCCCTTCTCGAAACTGACAATAGTTGTTTACATAATTCCAGTAGATACATTTTCCTTTAAATACAAGTGCATTGATTGCACAGCCCTGATTCTTAACAAATTGTTTTTACGACTTTGCGATGAAAATATTTACCGAATCAGATGCACCTTTTTGTATGGTAGCAATAATCACTATTGTATTAATATATTATCACAATCCTTTAACTGTAACTACCTATATGATGACAATACAGGCATGTATCACTGTTGTTATAAAAATGTGTAATTCAATTGTATCCCTTCTCGATTGTATCCCTCTCGAAACTGACAATAGTTGTTTACATAAATTCCAGTAGATACTTTTTCCATTTAATCTCTGCATAAAGTGAGTGTTGATTGCACAGCCCTGTGTCAAGGTAACAACTTGTTTACGACTTTGCAATGAAAATATTTACCGAATTTTGTACATCTTTTCGTATGGTTAATAATCACTATTGTATTAACATATTATCACAATTCTTTAACTGTAACTACCTATATGATGAAAATACAGGCATGTATCACTCGGCATCGGGTGCTTTGCCATTTAAAAATGTAGAGAGAATAAAAAAAACTCATGAAAAATCAAAGTGTTTACATAGCTATGTATTCAGCTCATCATCACCAATCTCTGCATAAATGTAGAGTGTAGAGGTACCCTTCAAGGTGTCAAGGTAATACAAAATAACAAAGATGTAAAAAAAACTATGTTTATTTACAAAAATTATTACAAGGCTCAAACAATTATGTAAATATTGCAAAATAATACTAAACAAATTAGTACTTCCTAATACAAGAAGCGGAGATCAATTATTAATTATAATTATTTTTTAAGTAAGTAAATATAGAGTTACTTAAGGAGTCATTTTACAAATTCTATGTGGATAAAAAAATAATGCTATTGTTATTTCGAGAGCATCGTAAAAAGTCTTGGAAATGTCAAACTAGGTAGGTAGGTACATTATTATAATCCAAAAATATACTTCTATAATTATAAAATACTGCACAAACAATAAATTAATGACAAAAACAATTAAATAAGAAAATACAGGTTTTATTATGTGTAAGATAAAAGCAAAAATGTAAATAAACAAGATTTTTGGGACACAAAAAACATTCAAGATAAAAATTAAAAAAATCTAGAAATTATTTCTGCAATTATTTTATTGATTGTTGTCAAATTACTTTTCACATTTATTTGTCAGATAAATTTCTTTGTTAACTAATATTGCCTAGAAAAATATATAAGTAATAAATCAATTTTAAAAAACATTGAAATAACATAATGACAGGCATGGTATTTACATACATTTAAAAAACGTAACATGGCCTTTATTTAAATTTAAATACTTACAATATTTATAATGGCACTTGTGATTAATAATATATAAAAAACAAATTTTAATAGAATAATAGAACCTCCGTTTTGTGAATCTCTCATCATCATCTCCACTAAGCTATGGAAGCTGAATCAAATTCATTTATCAAAGAACAAGGATATTATATACTTACTAAAATAAAAATTTCAAGTGACTAAAGCAACTGTACAATACAGTCTCCATAATAATGATAAAAAGAGTTTTGTGACAAAACTTTTCAACATTCTCAGAAGAAAAAAGAGTTGTATTAAAATTACAATAAATTTATATTACACAACTTTTATACATGCTACATTTCAACAAAAATGTATAAAAAAAAATAATAGAAATATAATGAATTAGTTATTACGTTATTAGGTATGAAAATATACCAAGATAATTTTAAAAAAAATGGTCCAAAAACTGCTAAAAAATTTGAATTACTTTTATAAGAAAAATAGGACAACCAGCATTACCAATACCTTAAAGAGTATTATGAAGGATAATTTTTATAGAAAATAACAAATTACTTACTAAATTGTTTAAAAAATTAAATATCACGTCAGAAAATAAAAACGACACATTCAAAATTATCTAAAATATTTTGCTCCGGGTTAAATTATATATACTTAAGTCGACTGTAAGTATTTTACTTAAGAGCATACTCGCGGCCGCTTTCCCATAAAAACGTATTCCTCGATTTTCTCCCTGGAATTTAACATTGAGCAATGATTTTTTCACACATTTTAGATATCGACCAGATGCATGTTTGTATCGTCTTATATTTTTAATAATTTGTTTATCTCCTTTAACAAATTAAATATCAAAAAGGAGGACGATGCAAACACGCATCTGGTCGATATCTAAAATGAGTGAAAAATCATTGCTAAATTCCAGGAAAAAATCAAGGAATACGTTTTTTTATGGAAAGCGGTCGCGAGTCACGTTGTGGAGTATGCTCTTAATAACATAATATAAAAATAGTTATGTACTACTTATTTACATAATATTATATCTAAACTGTATGCTGATCTTGTTCGGGGACATTAATTTCATATTGGAGTTTCTTTTTGGAGCTGTGACGAGGAAAGACCTTCCCTTTTTGCATACGCGCTACATCGGAAAAAGGCTCACAATTTGCATCGCACCACCTCACGGCATCTTGAGAAATCGCTATACAACACTCAAGAAGTAATAGACAATCATTTTCCGCCCTATGGGCATCCACAGCTGGTCGGTTAAGCAAAAATTCATACACATCCGGTAGCTTGAAGCTCTTTCTAACTTTAGCATCAGGACGCTTGTTAGAAATGAGACCGGGAGAATTATTTACAGAATCCACGGGGTATTTACGTTTCTCAGGGGTATTCTCCGGAGAGCTTAATGTAAGATTAGTCGACATGTTTAAATCCGGTAACGAATGCTCTTTTTCTAATACCTGAATCACAGCAAGATCCGATTCGTCTATATCAATATCCCAGTCGTTTTTTATTTTGTCATCAAATAATAATCGCTCAACAGGTTTAGGAATTTCAGCGGGATTTTTAAGTAAGGCTTTGAACATTAGTAGCGAATCTACGCACATAATATCTTGTGGGAATTTTATTCTTGTGTCGGCGATTTCTGCGCGGAGAATAGGATAGTCAAAACCGTTTCCGTTATGAACGACAAAACAAATCGGGGCTTGTAGTTGCGCTAGAAAGAAATTTATCGCTCTGACTGAATTGCTGTTAAAAGGGCTCTCTTTTTCTAGCAGTTCGTTGGTAACTCCTGTTATTTTAGAAGCCATTGGATGTATAGAAACGTTTGGTTTGTAACACTGAGTAAGTTTTTGCATTACACGAGGATAACTTCCTACCGTTGTGTTAGTCAGAGCATCGCGACTAACGGCCACCATTGCGAGCTCTGTTATCTTCGTATTGCCACCTTCTTGCCATGGAAATCCCGTCGTCTCCAAATCCAAAAACACAAATGATTGAATAGGTGTCATTTCGGGAAGGTTTTAACAAAAAAAAATCCTTATTAACAGATTAACATGTTTCAGTTTTATAAGTATTGGTCGCATCCAAACGTAGATAAAAAATATGACTCATAAAGTACTGAAAGGGTATTATTTATAATAAACACTCTATCAAAGCATACAAATTAACGTATTATTTATTATACACATAAATTTCAAACAGCTGATAATGGTAAAACCAACTGACTGACAGCTGAATTGACGAATTGTCAATGTTTACTCCACTTGTCAAAAGTAAAAGTATGATATACAAAATACACTAAAGAGTACATATTTTATAATTATTCATTAAAATTACTTTTACTGACTTGTTTTCAATTATCGCATTTTCAGGATGGACCCCGGCCAACCGGGCCCGGGGACGGGAAAAAAAATTTTTCCCCCAGAAAAACAAAAGGGTCAAAAAAAAAATCTCCCCGTAAAAACCTTTCAATTGGGCAAAGGCCTTTTAAAAGGGAAAGGGAAAATTTTTAAAAAAAAGAAAGGGGGAAAAAAAAATTTTTTTAAAAACCCCAAAATTTCCCCCGGGTTTTCTAGAAGCGGTTTCCCCAATTTTCCAATTAAAACCGGCAAGGGGGTTTCGCGATTAGGGGAAAAATTTACCCCTTTTGGTGCCAAAATTTTTTTTTTCCCCCGGAAATTTTTTTAAATTTTTATTAGGAGGATTCCCTTTTTTTAAAAAAAATTAAAAAACCCCCCCCCGCCCAGAAAATTTTAAAAAAAGTTTTTTAAAAAAAATTTTTAAAAGGGTTTTTAAAAAAAATACCCCTTTCGAAAGGAAGCCCTTTTAAATTTGTTGGAAAAAAATTTTTTTTGGGAAGGGTAAAAAGGGGTCCCGACCCCCAAGCTTTCCCTTTTTTTTTGGGTTTAATGGGAATTTGCATTTTAAAATTTAAAATTTTTGGTTAAAAAAAATTTGTGGAAGTTTTTGGGTTTCAAAAATTACCTTGTTTTTAAAAAAAACCCAAAAAAACTTGTTTTTCATTTAAATTTTTTTTAAAAATCTGTCTCTTTTTAAAAACATAGAAAAAAAAGGTTTGGAAATTCAAATTTCCCCAAAATCCCCTCGTAATAAAAACCCGTTTTTCGCAAGGAAAAAATAAATTTTTTTTAAAAAGGTTTCCAGGGGGTAAATTCAACTAAAACGAATAAAAACGGTTTTAAAAAGGCCCCCTTTTTAAAAAAAAAGGGTTTTATCCAAAAAAGGGTTTTAAAATTTTCCCAAAAAAACTATAACCTTTTTATTTTACTATTTTTTAAAAAAGAAGCTTTTTACCAAAGGGGGTTTCATGCAAAAAAAAGGATAGAAAAAAAAGGGGGGGGCCCCAATTTTTTAGGGGAAAACCCTTTTAGGGGGATTTTGGGGCAAAGGGGGTCACCCCCAAACCCCGTTTTTTACTTTTTAAAAAAATTTAAAAAATTTTCAATAAATGATTTTTAAAGAAATGTTGGGGGGTTTTTTTTTTGGAAAAAGAGATTTTCCCATTTTTAAGAGGAAAAACCAAAAAACAAAATTGCTTTTTGAATTGCACCCCAGAAAAAAAAACAATTTTGTAAGAAGAAAAAAAATAGATTTAAAGAGATTTTTAAATTAAAAAATTTTAAAAAGTCCACCCCCCCTTAAAAAATTTCCAAAATCCAAAAGGTTTAAAAATTTTTTTTCTTAAAATTGATGAAAACAATTTTGGTTTAAGGGGGAAAAAAAAAATTTCCATATAAAATGTTTTTTAAAAAAATTTTTTTTGACAAAAAAATGGGATTTGTTTTTTTAAAAAAATTTTTTAAAATTTAAAAAAAAATGAAAAAAATTAAAAAAATATTTCCCCTTTTAAAAAAAAAAATAAATTAAAAGGTTTTTTTTCCCGAATTAAAATTGGACCTAAAAGTTTAAAGTTACCCCTATCCCTTTTTTATGCCCCCTTTTTAAAAAGGGGGGCCAGTTTTAGGGAAAAACGGGTTTTCCCCTTTGCCTTCCCTCTTTTTGGCCCCCTCCGTTTGGGGGAATTTTTTTTTGTCCTAACCGAATTTTCTTTTTTCCCCCCTTTTTGGAAATTTTCTCCCAAAAAAATTTTTTTTGTATCATATTTCCCGGGAAAAAAAAAATTAAAAACAAATTTAAAAATTTTTTTTAAATTAGGGGGTTTTCTTAAAAAATTTTTTTTAAAATTATAATTCCCAAAAAAGGGAAATTTCTCAAATTTAAAATTTTAAAAAATTTTGGGAAATTTTTTGGGATTTTTTTTTGGCTGAGGGTGGCAGAGTCCCAAAAAATAAAAGTGGGGGATTCCCTTTAAAAAAAACAAAAAAATTTTTAAAAATTAGTTAAAAATTTTTTTTAAATAAATTTTAATAAAATCCCAAAAAAATATTTTTGGGGGTTTCCCCAGCGGTGAGGATTGTTGGCAAAACCTTTTCTTCCATTTTGGAAAAGATTCCCTTGCGTCTTGAAAAATTTTCCCAAAAAATTTTGTTTTAAAAATAATTAAATTTTTCCCCCAAAAAAGTTAGGGTTTGTTCTTTAAAAAAAAAGAAATTTAAAAACCTTTTTAATTTTCCCCGTTTTCTTAAAAAAAATTTCCCAAAATTTAAAACTCTTTTTTTAATAAAATATTATGCGTTTTAATGAAATTTTTTTTTAACCCTTTTCCCCCAAAAAGGGGGTAGGGTTTTACCACCGAGAAAAAGTGGCCCCGGGGCCCAATTTTTTTTTTTTTGGCCCCTTTTCCCCGGGGAAAAACCCTCCCCCGATTGGGGGTTTTTTTAAAAAATAAAAAACTAAATCCCAAAAAATTTTTTTTAAAAAAAAAAGATATTTAAAAATTTTTTAAAAATTTTGCAATTTTATTTCCCTTTTTTTTTTTAAAGTTTTGGGTTTTTTCCGGAAAAATTTTTAAAAAAAATGTCAAAAAATTAAATAAAAAAAATTTTAAAAAAAAAAATTTTTAAATAAAAACCTTTAAAAATTTTTTTTTTAAAAAAAAAAAAATTTTTTTAAAAAAAAAAAAATTTTTTTTTAAAAAAAAAATTTTTTTTAAAAAAAAATAAAAAAAATTTTTAAAAAAAAAAAAACAAAAAAAAAAAAAAAAAATATTAAAAAATTTTTAAAAAAAAAAAAAGAAAAAAAAAAAAATTTTTTTTAAAAAAAAAAAAAATTTTTAAAAAAAAAAAAAAAAAAAAAAAAAATTTTTAAAAAAACCCCCAAAAAAACCCCCAAAAACCCCCAAAAAAAAAACCCCCTTTTAAAAAAAACCCCCCCCCCCCCAAAAAATTTTTTTTAAAAAACCCCCCCTTCCAAAAAATTTTTAAAAAAACACCCCCCCCCCCCCCCCCCCTTTTTTAAAAAAAAACCCCCCCAAAAAAAAAAAAACCCCCCCCCCCCCCAAAAAAAAAAAAAACCCCCCCCCCCCCCCAAGAAAAAAAAAAAAAAAAAAACCCCCAAAATTTTTTTTTTTTAAAAACAAAAACCCCCCCAAAAAAAAAACCCCAAAAACCCCCCCCCCCAAAAATTTTTTTTTAAAAAAAAAAAAACCCCCAAAAAAAAAAAAAACCCCAAAAAAAAAAAAACCCCCAAAAACCCCCCCCCCAAAAAAACCCCAAAACCCCCCCCCCCCCTTCCCCCCAAAAAAACCCCCCCCTTTTTAAAAAAAAAAAAAACCCCCCAACAAAACCTTAAAAAAAAAAAAAAACCCCAAAAAAAAAAAAAAAACCCCAAAAAAACCCCCCTTTTTTTTTTAAAAAAACCCAAAAATTTTTAAAAAACAAATTTTTAAAAAAAAAACCCAAACCCCAAAAAAACCCCCAAAAACCCCCCCCCCCAAAAAAAAACCCCCCCCCAAAAAAAAAAACCAAAAAATTTTTAAAAAAACCCCCTTTTAAAAAAAAATTCCCCCCCCAGGGGGGCCCCCCCCCCCCCCCCCCCAAAAAAAAAAAAAACCCCCCCAAAACCCCCCCCCCCCCCCCCCAAAAAAAAAAAACCCCCCCCCAAAAAACCCCCCCAAAAAAAAAAAACCCCAAAAAAAAAAATTCCCCCCAAAAAACCCGGGGGGGGCCCCCCCCCCCCCAAAAATTTTTTTTGGGTTTTTAAACCCAAAAATTTTTCCCCCTTTCCCAAAAAAATTTTTAAAAAATAAAAAAAAAAAAAAACCCCAAAAAAAAAAAAAAAATTAAAAAAATTTTTTCCCTTTTTGGGGTTTTTTTTTTTTTTTGACTAAAAAATTTTTTTTTTTTAAAATTTTTTAAAAACCCAAAAAAAAAAAAAAATAAAAAAAAAGGGGGGGGTTTTTTTTTTTAAAAAAAAAATTTTTTTTTGGGTTTAAAATTTAAAAATTTTTATAAGTAAACTTTTTCTTAAACCAGGTTTAACTAGTTACACCAGGTTTACTTAAGTAGGGGTTTAAGCGAGGCGTAACGAGTTTTTATAAGTAAGGCCCAAAGTCAAAAGTCAGAAAAAGCCAAAAATTTTATTAATTTAATTTATAATATCTGGTCAATCAATATTATCGTTTTATTTTAATTTAAGGAAAGCAAATAAAAATGGCATCAGCATCTTCTAGCAGTGCGAGAAGTTTATTTGCAGATTCAAAAATTCGTTTAGCAGAAAGGGTGCAAGTAAATGTAAATAATATCGCCTCCCTCACGAGACAAATTCAAAGAGGGTCGAAGACGAACGAGGTATATTATGCTCATCTATTAGTTAGCACTTTATCTCACATTTTAAATCTAAACCTTATTCCTTTAAACATGTCTCTATCTCTTTCCTACTCGAGATATACATTTAAAAAATCTAGTCCGAAATAAAATAATATTTTTACAAAGTTCTTAAGAGCATACTCGGTGTAACTTAACAAACTTGCCGTGCTTTTTATGAGGACTAGTCTATTGCTAAATCCATAAATAATAGGTTATGAAAATTTATACAGTAGGTTAATGATAGGTTAGGTTAAATAAAATAATTTAAAATCAAATAGATTTTGAAAAGCGAAATTTGACAGTACATAATGAATGCGTAATCCAATCGCGTATCAACCAATCACAGCTTTACGCTTTACTCTACAAACCAGAGAGAAAAAATGTTTTGAAATTTTGACAGCTGCACGGCAAGTTGTTAAGTTACCCCGCATACTCCACCACGTGACTCGCGGCTGCTTTCCCATACAAATGTATTCCACGATTTTCTCTATATATTATCTCTTTTAATAAATAGAATATCAAAAAATAAGACGATACGTCAGTATCTAAAATGTGTTAAAAAATCATTGCTCTAATGTTACATTCCAGGAGAAAATCGAGGAATACGTTTTGTATGGGAAGCGGCCGCGAGTCACGTGATGGAGTATGCTCTTAAAGTTGACCTTTTTGCAGTGCAGTTTGATATTCATAATGGGACATTGCCATCTTTGATATATTTTTTTATTGGGAATAAACTGGTAAAATATTCTTATTATTCAACAAAATATCTTTGTTTTCAGTTGTTGATGCGATCTTCCAGAGAATTCGCTCAAGTGGAACACTGCATAGACAACACGGAAGCCAACTTAAAGAAAATGGAACTAATAGCAATACATCTCGGCTTCCAGAATGAAAATATGGTGAAATCGGCGCAACTTCTGGACGAAATTGAACAGCAAGTTGCCGCCATGAGGCGATGAGCGACGCTGTTAGTCAAATCATATTTGTAATCTCTTTTGTCATGTTTTTGGAAGATTGACTAGAAGAAATGGGCCAAGAGTCACAAGCCTGCCATTTTTTACAGGAAGGCGCTAATTCATCTAATAAATCGTCACCTGAATGCAGAACTAGCTTGTTTTTATTTTTTAAATGGGAGTTACATTTATTTTTTACCTGTGTGATGTACAAGGTTTATTTCTTCAATTGGATTTTCTATCATGACTCTTCTTATTTGATTATTTATATATTGTGTTGTGATCAGGCCGGATACATCTGGTGTGGACCAAAGGGAACTTCTCCGCAGCCTGAGACGATGAGAAAACCACGGAAAACTCATCATGGAGAAGGCGGACTATTTTTTAATTATTTATATTTTTTAAATTAACCACCTCAACAGGCCAGGAGGCCCAATTGCCCAGGCTTGAGAAAAATAACTTTATTTTTATGTGTGTTCTCACCGGGAATGGAACATGTTGGAAACATACACAGAAGGAGTGCTAAACACAGACTAATGCCCTGGCGCGGAGGTCCTGGTGGCTCACAACTAAATGTCATGAAAAAGGAACTTACCCTTTCTCTGTAACTCTTAAGGGAGCAACTTTTTCACTTTTTTTTTGTTTGTTCTGTGAATTACTTGTTATGAGAGGTTCCACTGTAGTTTTCGCAGGTGCCACTTGCCAATTAGACTGCCATTGTTTATGTAAATAAAACATGATTGTTTTTCTTATACAAAAATTATATTTGCATATATTATCATAGTTTCACATTCATACTAAAGATAATATTACATAGGACACAGGTAGTGAACAGCTTTTAGGTAATAAGAATTAAAAAAAGTTGCTACAAAATACCAATATACATAAATATAATAGGTTTTTCACCATTAAAT
The DNA here is from genome assembly GCA_022494985.1 of Micrasema minimum. Classification (NCBI taxonomy): domain Eukaryota; kingdom Metazoa; phylum Arthropoda; class Insecta; order Trichoptera; family Brachycentridae; genus Micrasema; species Micrasema minimum. The sequence goes on from JAGVSP010000870.1 coordinate 35,253, forward strand.
ATTAATTTAATGATCATTAAACATAAATTTATTTATAAAATATAACAAAGCAATGTTCATAACAGTTGTTCTTATAAAATAATATGCCAAACAATAAAAAAGAAAACAATTTGTCTAAAAGCTAATATTATTTAACAAAAAGGTAAAATGAATGGATAGGATACAATTTTATTAAAATTTATTTGTTATTCGTTTAAATAGAAAAATCGATAGAATGGCCGTTGTAAAAATTTCGCTGATTTATAAAATGCAGTTTAGAACAAACACCAAATCAGAAAAATAAATAGTTCTAAACGATAAAAAAAACTTCAAAGAGTTCAGTTTTTTCGGTGCAATTATTTATGAAATTCAACACGAAACATTGCTATACTCTGTTCACAGAGTCGAGAACAATAGACATTCGGGGATCACATGCAAATTGTGTTAGGGTAGGATTCCTAGTTATCCACATCATTTTAGTTTTATTTATATGTGGATTTCTTTCAATGGATTATATTTAAATATGTGGTTGAGGAAATGACATCGGTGACGTCACCGATCGCGTTTCTTACAAAACGCAATTAAATTTGCAAAAAATTGAACGTCCATAATTTTTCTGCTTTATCTCTGATATTCCTTCAAACTTTGATATTTTTCACTCAAAGTACCTAAATTGCATGTTTGTCTAGGTTAAAAACTTAGAAATTGAAGAAAATAAGTTATTGGATAACACCATCCAACAGAGACTTAAAAATAGTGAAATTCATGAAGAATTAAAACAAGGCTTTTAGAACCAATGTAATGACCCTATTAAAAATCATGCATACACGCTTTTTTAGACATAATTTGGCATACTACTAACTTTTCTCACATCGCACCCAGGGCACTGCACGGCATCTTGAGAAATCGATCATTTATTACAACAGACAAGAAGTCTGTAGACAATCTTTTTTTCAGCACTACCACATCTGGTGGTGTTAAGAAAAAATTCATACATATCCGATAGCTTGAAGCTCGGATTCTATTTTGAAGTAGCATCAGGACTTTTGTTAGTATTGAGACCGAGAAAATATTTACAGAATCACGGGGTATTTACGTTTCAAAAATTCATTGGGTACTTTCTCCAAGGAGAGCTTAATGTTAGATTAGTCGAAACATGTTTAAATCCTCCCATATTGAATGCTCTTTTTCTAAAAGGCTGAATTTGCACAGCACCACCTCCGCATTGAGAACGCGCTATCAACACTCAAGAAGTCGTTTTTTATTTTGTCATCAAATACGCAGATATTCGCTCAACGAAGGTTTAGGAATTTCAGCGGGATTATTAAGTAAGGCTTTGAACATTAGTAGCGAATCTACGCACATAATATCTTTTGGGAATTTTATTCTTGTGTCGGCGATTGCTGCGCGGAGAAGAGGATAGTCAAAACGGTTTCCGTTATGAACGACAAAACAAATCGGGGCTTGTAGTTGCGCTAGAAAGATTTTTATCGCTCTGACTGAATTGATGTTAAAAGGGCTCTCTTTTCCTAGCAGTTCGTTGGTAACTCCTGTTTTTTCAGAAGCGATTGGATCTATACAACGGTTTGGTTTGTAACACTGAGTAAGTTTTTGCATTACACGAGGATAACTTCCTACCGTTGTGTTAGTCAGAGCATCGCGACTAACGGCCACCATTGCGAGCTCTGTTATCTTGCCACCAATGCCATGGAAATCCCGTCGTCCTAAAATCCAAGAACACAAATGATTGAATAGGTGTCATTTTGGGAAGGTTTTAAACAAAAAAAAATCCTTATTAATCCGGCTACAGCCTGATCTTTGAATAAACTAGTATTCCACAGGCTTCAATGTGAAGGTTAGTCAGTTAAACACACTTCAACTTTAACATTAACACGTTCAGTTTATATTGGTCGCACCCAAATCATAGAATACACTAATTACCCAAAAGATAAAAAATATGACTCATAAAGGACTGTCAGGGTTGCACTTGTCAATAATGTACATCAGTGATGTCTGCCGAAAAAATAAATCTCAGTGTTGTCTGCGAAAAAAATAATCTCCATCGGTTCTTAAGAGTAGGTACCTACTTGGCGGCTCTGTGGGCCTCCGTAAATTAGGTTTCTGTTTGTTGGGACCATTGATTAATTAATTACACTTTGTGAAACAAGATGAATATAAAATAAGTTAGGTTAGTGAAGACATTTTAAAAATAATAAAATCCATGCTAAAATAAAATATTCCGTTGAGCCTAGATTTTATTTAAATAAAAATAAACAAAATGATTTCAAAATTACTATATACTGCATATAAAATTATTTAAATATAATATGGAAACAGTACTTGTTTTAACAAAATGCTACTTATAATAATTATAAAAATGCTTAAATAGTGGACATCCCAACAAAACCTAAGTAGAAGGTTCTGGGTTTCAATTCAGGATCAAATAGGGAAGATACATAGTAATATGTATCATATAGTGTTTGAAAATAAATTAAATATTAAATACAGTAAAACTATTTAGAAAAATGTTTTTCTCCGAGGATGCACTGCTAGGTAACCTCGGCCGCTTCTACGTACAATTTTAGTTCTTGATTTTCTCCCTAGAGCAATGGTTTTTTCACACATTTTAAGTATCAACCAGTGCTCGTATTCTGCATGGTTTTTTGACAGCTGATAGCTGACCGAAAGTAGCACGTGTTATTTAGATACGCTAATGTGAGATTTACATCGACTGTACATGACACAAATTTGAATCAAAAATCGATTTTTCTGTCATATTTCAATTAAATTTTGACGGAAAAGGTTCATTGAATTATTATCAAACATTATAAAACTCTAGTTTCACCAAAAGACACCAGTTTTCGACGCAAATAATCAAAGTTAATACCGAAATTTAACAAACACTAACGCACGCATTATAGAATACATTTTTACAATCTTCAAGGCATGCGTATTTGCGTTTCCCAATTCTTGCAGTCAATTAAAATATTGTTGACAAGTTTTTTCATGAAATGTGTGCACAGTAAAATGTCTGCCGATTTTAACAAATAGTTTTATTTTAAATATTACAAATAAAAGTGGGAAATGCACTACTAAACTAATCAATATTTAAATATAAAATAATTTTGTGTATACATAACTATTTATGAGAAAAAAACTTCAGTACGGATATATATTATAATACAATACAAAATGCAAAGCGTTTGTCTTGTAAATTGCAAATTTTAATTTAAATTTATATTAAATTTTAACAACATTATTATATATCAATTCGTGGGTTGTAATATTCAATTGTGTCATTGAGTGTTTGAAATAAAGGAGCTAGTTTTATATAAATTTTTGACTAATAGACGCTATAAAAATTAATTTCTTGATACTTTCAAATGGCAATTTAAAAATAAATACATGCATTCACGGGATATAAATTTTAATATGTAATTTAGGAGTTGGTTTTAAGAATTTAGAAATGAAATTGTGCTAAACAGTAGAAATCCAGAATGGTAGAGAAGAATTTGAAGCTAGTAATTTGTATCATTTTTGACATTTATACTTTTCCAGATATCAAATTTAAATATTTTCAATTTTTTTAAAGCTGAACCAATTAGCATTGCCTTCAAAGACACAATTGAACAACACAACCCACAAAAAACAAAAAACCATGACTAAATCAACAAGCAATTTACTTGAGTCAAATTTCTTTGCCGTCTTCAAATTCAAACTCCTTTTCCCAACTCTCATCAGAATTGCTACTGGCGCTGTCCACCACGGCTTTTTCTGCCAATTCTTCGGACAGGCTCTTGGCCTTTCCTTTCTTGGGGTTATCGTCAACAAAATGGTCTTCCACCAGCTTGCTTTGTATGTCGGACTTAGAACTTTTCTGCGCCGGTTTCTTTTGCTGCGTCAGTTTTTTTGCCATTGTTTTCTGCACATTGGCGACTGTATCGGAGCTTTTGGATTTCGAGTCTGCGCTTTTCTTTAAGGGAGTGATTTTGGGTTGAGTTCTCTTGGGGGACCTGTCTGCCTTGGTTTGGCACAGCTGTGGGCTGGAGACGGATTTGGTTGGCGATGGTGCAACGGCCTGTTGGGAAGGAAGAATGGTTGTCTGTTTCGCCGTGCGGATCTCTTCTTCGTACTCCTCGAGGAGTTTAATCTGCTGCTCTTCTGAGAGTTCCACGTCCATTGCAAAGTCTTCTGGAACAGAGTCAAGTATAAGTAACAAAATAAAACGATAAATTTTGAGTTAGTATATCATCCGTTTATAACTTACGTAAACATTATCACTGTTATTCTTGTGATGTACCCAAATACTGTAATTTCTATGCTCGGTACTTAAAACTACATGATAACAAATACAAACTACGAGAAAATTAGAATAGCCATAATAGGTGAGCGGATATTTTATCATATACACAAGACCATAACCCAACTATTTAAATTTAATTTAGATCGCAAAATAACTAAATAAAACAAGTAAAGAAATAAACATCTTTATTTTAATAAATTGTAAAAAAAATGTCGCAATAAAAAACGGCAATATAGACATTATCTAATTGAGGGCATCATGAACCAATTTTTTCTTAGAGGCACATATAAAAGACTTTTCTTCAGTACTTAATTCTTAAATTCACTCAAGTTTTTTCATTGCTTCATTGCGTGATCCGATCTGTAAGGAAATTAGCTCCTGTTAAGCAAAAGTGAAATAATTTTTATATGCAAAACTACATGCTAACTTATGTCTGAAACAGTCATGTTAAATTAACTCTAGAAAAGCTATTTCAAAGAGAACTGTCGACTTTTTATGTTCCATTTGTATTTTGCAGTGAAACAAAGACAACTATATCTATCTTCCATAATCTAATCAATTTTAATCATTCTGTTTTCCTCTAACAAGTTGAGATTGAGACAAAATTGTCTTTATCTTCTTAGGACTGACGTGACAAGGAACGGAAGAAAATAGCCTATCTATGTAAAATAAACATCATTGGTCTGAAATCGGATTATGGTCCTGTGATGTTGCAGATTTTAAATCCTACTTTAAAAAAAAAAGCATTGTATTTCTTCCAAATAGGTATAAAAATGAAATGAAAATTTGTTAGTTTAAATAAATAAAATTAACACCAGATTGCCAAACAATGCTTAACTATCTTCTCAACAGATGTCACTATAGGGAAAAAATATTTAAAATCTGTCGAAAAAACCAACTCGCATGTGGATTCTTCTGTACAAACTCAACATATATAGAAGTTTCAAAAATTTGTCATATATGGTTATCAGATGATGGGCGGAATGGGGAATGTTGTAATACATCAAGTGGCCACTTAACTCAGCCAATGACAGGTCATAAGCCCTATAAAACGCCTTGATAACCCACATTCGTTTCCAGAGTTTCTCTGTCTCTGTTGAGATATTAATAAAATAAAAATGGGCGGCCTCCGTAGCATAATGGCTAAGACGCGGTTCTGGGTTCGATTCCCGGTGAGAACAGAAAAATCAAAAGTGATTTTTCTCAAGCCTGGGTGTTTGTGATGTTGTTCCCCTCTGTAATTGGGCCTCCAGTGGCCTGTTGAGGTGGATAAAAAATAAAAAAAAAAAAAAAAATAAAATAAAACACGTCTAGGGTGAAGCCTCACCATTGTCCCACTGCACACTGGCGTCCCTCCCCTCGGAGAGCTGGGGCGAGGATCCGCAGTTGGAGCGCACGCTGTCCGAGGGGGAAGGGGACTGGGAGCGGGCCGGGGTGGCGGGCTCCAGCACGCTGCTGACCACCGGGTCGGAGGGCTGGTACGCCAGCGGGCTGTTCAGGTTGTTCAGCCGGTCTTCCAGCAGCGCCTTTCTGAACAGATACCTGGAATAATAAAGGCGATAGTTCTAATAACATCAATAAATGTTATGTTCAGTTATGTTACTTTTCCTTTAAAACATTTTATTTATGCGTTACATATTACAAATAAGCAACTATGTACAGGATGGGTACTTTGCAACAATAATTAGTATATAAATGTTTCAATATTTTTAGATACTTAAGAGATAGCCTATAAATGGACTTTATTGTTAGAAATTAATGTTGCATATATTTAAAATAAGTGTGTGTCTGTTGGCTGTCCATAAACAAATAAAATAAAATAAAAAATAAAAGATTTAGCGGATAAGTAAATTATTTAAAAAATAAGACGATATCTAAAACATGTAAATAAATCATTGCATGATTCCAGGGAGAAGTGAAGACCATCTTCTTCATCACGCCGTTTCTCCGAAGGGTTAGGCAGAGAGGATAGAACGCCATACCACTCTGTCCTGGCACACTTCCCTTGCTTCCTCTACATTCATACATCTTCTCATGCACATACGTCGATTATTCCGACTTTTCACATGACCACTTTCAAGTATCTGTTGTACTCGATTATGCCACGTCTTTCTCGGCCTTCCTCGGCTTCTACATCCAGGCACACTTGCATTTAAACTTCTTTTAGCCGTTCTTTCATCACTCGTTTGCTCCACATGACCAAACCATCGTAAAAGCCCTGTCTAATTTTGACATTTGTACTCTGCTCTAATTTGGACATTTGTACACCTATCATACATAGTCTTACCACACATAGATTGCATTTCAACAGCATTCAGTCTACTTTCATGCTTCTTTTTCCAACACCACGCTTCAAGTATCTGTTGTACTCGATTATGCCACGTCTTTCTCGGCCTTTCTCGATTCTACAACCAAACATGCTCGCATCGTAAATCTTTTTAGCCGTTCTTTCATCATTCATTCGCTCCACATGACCGAACCATCGTAAAAGACCTTTCTTAATTTTGTCGATAATGCTTATGCATTCTGGTCTAATTTTGCCATCAGGGCATCTATCTTCTTCATGGTCTTCTGTTAATCAGATGACGGCGGAGTTGTGTGTAGTCGGTGGGAGATGTCTCGGGCCGGTTACCTCTCCCAGAAGTGGTGCGCGGGCAGCGCGGCGGGCACGAGGCGGGCGAACTTGTCCTGCAGCGCGGGCGAGGCGCGCAGCAGGCGCTGCAGCGCGGCGGGCGGGGGCGGCGCGTGCACGGAGCGCCACGCCTCCAGCCGGGACGCCGCCTCGCCCTCCGGGGGCACCAGGTACGTGGCGTCCAGGCGCTGCAGCGAAATTACCTCCTTCTGAAGAGACATTTGGGAATAAGGCATGTTGGCCAATATATAAATGATGGATAGAGAAGCTGACCGGTGATCACAATTAATTTTGACCACCTCAACAGACCAGGAGGCCCAACTACAGAGGGGAACAACACCCAGGTTTGAGAAAAATCACGTTCTCACCAGGAATCGAACCTGGAACCTCCGTATCGTGAGTACAGCATCTTAGCCATTACACTACGGAGGCTGATTTTTATTGTAATTTGTTCATATTTTTTTTGATTTGTGGAATTATTGATGTCTAAATTAAAACATAAATGTGGTTTTCATGATTTAAATCAAAGAAATGAATACCTGAAGAGACGTGAGAGGAACTGGTTCACCGTCTGTGATGATGTAGACTTCTGTGTCATCATCATCAGGCGAAGGGATTCTATTCTATTCTATTTTATAAATGGTAAAGCACCCGATGTCGAGTGATACATGCCTGTATTGCCATCATATAGGATATAGGTAGTTACAGTTAAAGGATTGTGATAATATATTAATACAATAATGATTATTGTTACCATACGAAAAGGTGTATCTGATTGGGTAAATATTTTCATCGCAAAGTCGTAAACAAGTTGTTAAGAATCAGGGCTGTGCAATCAATGCACTTGTATTTTAAAGGAAAAAGCATCTACTGAAATTATGTAAACAACTATTGTCAGTTTCGAGAAGGGATACGATTGAAAGGTCAATTTGAGATTTTTAATGAATTACACGTTTTTATTATGTTTTTTTAGATGTCTTGTCATTGCACTGTTAATTTCTGGACAATTCAGGGAAAGGAGGTGCTGTACACTGAGTGGAAAGGATAAACCCAGTAAGCGAATGTCCCGTAGAAAATCATCACAAGGGAGTAAATAGCAGTTGAAAAATACATGATTTGATGTTTCGTTAATTCGTCATGCGTTAAAATGTAAATATTCCTACAACAATAAGCAATAAGATACTAAATACATTGCAATAATAATAATAAAATCTTACCTATAAATGTACTGAAGCTTTTCTTCATTGTGTTAGCTGTCGATTCTGGTTCATCCAGCTATATGGAAAAAAATAAATTACCATGAAAATAAAGATGTATCTACATAATTATATCACAGTTGTGAGGCGTATACAAGGTGTTACAAAACTCGACGTACAAGCAGGAAACCAGGGAATCTACACAATATTTGGAGTCGATTTAGTAGCATACATTTTCTTGATTTGACCAATAGTTTTCGAGAAAATTGAGTACGAAGTTGATTTTTTTTTTGTTGATAATTTTTGGCGAATTGTTATCAAATATCATGTATTTAGTCAAATAAATACTATCCATAAATAAAACAAAACCAAAAACAGCGCTTTAATATGAATTTGTGCAATTTAAAAAAAAATTCTAGGCCGGATTAAAAAGTTATATTACACATTCGACTCCAAATGTGATCTAGATTCACCAGTTTTCGAGTTGTACTACGAGTTTTGTTACACCATGTATAATAATAATCGGTAAACTTAGAGATTTTACCGTTCTTCTTAAATTCTTCGCCTATATCTGCTCTCTATGTGGAGCATTTGGATTTCATAATCTGCCTCCAAGCCATGTGATTGCAGCTCCCATACAAGGAGGATTATGGAATTATGAAGAGAATAAAATTATCCCCTCACCCTGAGTGTCTTTCCAATGGCTGATGATGTGGTGTTGATGACATGAGAAGCCTCGCTCTTCACAGCCGTGCTCAGTTCATCTAGATCCTTCTTCACCATTCCTAACACCTCCACGGACTGCAAAGCAACACGAAGAAGAGATTTTGAGCTTCAAGCAAGAGGAAACCAGGTTTGTGAGATTTGAGAAAATAGATACACTTTTATTGAATTTTCATGCAGTCAATGTTATTTAATTGATCGCTATTCAGCTCCATCTAAAGGTGAATTCCGGCAATAATAGGTTCATCTGCCTTACAATCGAATCGGAAAAGGGACTCGGAGACTGCAGGAGTCGACAGATGCTTATCCTTCTCCCACAATACAGTGTAACTTAGATCTGATGCCAAAGGCAGCAATCTACATAATTCATTAAGGTTTGTAATTGTCTAAAACCCATGAGCATTGTCTATTATCGCATGTCTTCCTATGCAAATTATATCTCTTCGAAGCGTTTATTTTACTTTTGACAGATGGGCGCCTATCAAGTTCCGTAATTATTGACAGGCAACCATAGACCGAAAAATGCAATACTTTATGTTTTTGTCTTTACGATAGTGAAGCACATGTTCTTTAGCTCCGATATTTATCGATATCGATGTTTATTGAGCTTACTTATGCAACGAGGATTATTCAAGTTGATTTTTTCCATGAAAAAATATAAAATGTGATTTAAATAAAACCTCTTTGTTTTATTTTCTTTGTTTGTAGCGACACAGAATTTCTCAATTTACATTACGACAATAAAATAGTCCTATGCATATTTGGGTTTTCTGTAGCTCCTGCACCTGATGACAAACTCTAATTAAGGAGTTTATCGGGACTGTATTTAAAGTTTCTTTTGTAAAGAAATGATGTATTTTTGTAATATTTTTTATTGAATGGAGACTGTTAAAAAAAAAAGTTTTACGACAGCGCTTTCGTAATATAAAATCTGCTTTAAACGTCTGGGTATGTTTAACTGCAAAATGTTGAGCAAAAATAAAATATAAATGTGTTAAATTGATTAAAACTTCTTCATAAATAAAGTCGATTTTTATGAGAAATTGATTCGGTAACGCATTACGACATCCCTAAACGACACATAAGCGATCTGTCAAAAGTCAAATAAACGCTTGGAAAAGGTATAGTTATAGGCGATTATGAGCTTTAGTGACACATATAGATTGCTGCCTTTACTTAAAATGCCCTCATGTAGAAACCTTGTCTCACTGGACACTGCAGATTAAACAAATACCTCAATAGAATGGGCCTCTCGGAGTCTTCTAGTTGTAGGTTCTGCAGTGCAGGTGAAGGAACCTAACCTAACCTAAACACATCATGTCTGCGACGCTCTACATCAAAAGAGAAGTAACTAATATATCTGATTTATGTTTTTTGTATAAAATTATAAATAATGTAATTGAGAGCCCCTATCTTCTAGAGCAGATACCTCTTCATTGTCCAATTAGACTCACTAGACAATGTCATCTTTTTTTATAATTTAGCACCATCAAATAATTATTTAAAAAATTCTTTTATAAATCGTAGTTGTGCGAAATTCAATGAATACTGTAGTTGTCTTGACATTTTTAACATCAGACTACCCAATTTCAAATTTAAAATGATTTGAAATCTTATAGACTGTAAAAGGTAATCCTAATCCTATTCCCAGTCATCTCCTTTTCCTTTTACCTATCCCTATCATCCTATCCTTCCCTCATAACTCTTTATTTTTATTTCTTATATTTATTTTTTCTATCTACTTTGATTTGTATACATGTGAAAAACTATAATTGGTAATCATGCTTTTTTTTTGTATACTACGTTCATGTATCGATACTGTTGTTTTTCCTATAAATAAAAATAAAAAAAAAATAAAAAACATTCTTGGAGGAACGATTATCGGGCCAGATGATGTAAAGGAGCTCGCACCCTTCCTATAGGGAGGAACTATAGCATTGGATGTGCTAGTCCTCACCCTCCTCAAGGCTACAGGCTAGGGCTAGGGCTAGGAGGACAAGGACTAACTTAACTCAAGGGGAATCGTCACAATAGATCTCCACAGGTCGCAGTGACGTCAGGAGCTCAACCCCCGTTTAGAATAGAAATAGAAACCTTGTCTTTGGCGGCTGATATCCAGGAGCCCCACCAGCCCCCCGAGGGGGTTTCCGCCGCCTCCACACCCCTCTCCACCCGCTCCTCGCCCGCTGGACTCTGCACAGCGGACTCCACGGGACTCTCCTCCGTCGGTCCATCGTCGCTCTTCTTATTCACCCTGGAATGAGAGAAATACGGAAACATTAGCTTCGCCAATACAGAAACACCAGTCCGATCCGTGTACAATAGACCGCCTTCTCCATGACGAGTTATTTGTGCTTAGGCATGTGTGAAGAAGTTTTCTTTAGTCCACAACAGATATATCCCGTGATCCCGCCCAATCCTAACACAATACAGACATATGAGGACAAATCTACTTGATAATATAGAAACCTTGTAGGTATATCATAAGCAAGGTAAAAATAAAATCTTCCAAAACACATTTAAAAACACATTCGAAGAATATGTGAAAAAATTGCTTAGACGCCAGAGAAATTATTCAGTAATAACAAATCAACTTCTATATTGTTGATATTCTGCAAAAAATTATAACAATGATGTCTTACTACGAAATATCAACAAGAAATATCATTAACGTCACAATTTACCAACAAACACCCACTTACATGCAATTTTGTCAATTAGTGGAACCTCTTTATGGGTACAAAATCCAGAGATTTGTGAGAAAAATAAATTGCATTAAGAATGAAAACCAACTGAAGATTGTTACCAAAGCTTTTAAACTTTAAAGGGCTCCGCGGACAAGTTAATTAAATTTAATTAGGTACATCAACAGGACAGAAGGCCCAATAACAGAAGGAAACAGCACAACAAACACCCAGGCTTGAAAAAGATTACTCTCGGTTTGAGGGATTATTTGTATAATATTGCGGCTGATGTTTGGGTTGTCATATTATATCTGTGGGCAAGTGTTTTCAATGACGAAACTTCATAAAAATAAAACGAGGAACAAATTAAAACTAATGAGAACCCAGATTGTATTTATAAAATTCCATCAAGTTATTTGGAGCCAAATTTTGACGTGCTGGTAAATGAACAATTAAAATATAATCAATCGCACCAATCTAGCATGTCGAGACAAAATTCATTTTTTGTTGTAATTATTACTTTCAGTAAACCCTTTTTGGCTCGCTTAAATGTTATCATTTCTTAATATGGCCCTTCTCGAATTCTATTTCCCCATCCCTGATCTAGGCAGATGTTTAATTTACGTGGTTATGATGTTTTTCTTGGAGTCAATGCAATGCAAACTTGCATGAAGGTAAGTCTCTTTTTAAAAATGCAATTTTGTTTACCTAGGTGTGATATCAATACAAGATTGCGTTCAACCTACTACATAATAAGCGAACATCAGGTAAGTTTATACAGAGCGAAACTGGAGTCACGGTTTCGTTATCATTGTCATAAAATTCACTTGAAACAAAACAAAAATACGTAAATAAAACACTAAACAAATCTTGTTCAGTGTTTAATCAAGATTTAATGGTAAAAATCACTCAATTCGATGTGTAAACTCGCTGGGTTCAACCGGATTGCAAATTAATTAAAATTATTAAGCATTTGAACTCGTAGCTAAAATCAAAATAGAAAACATATGATCCGATTAATTTTATTGTGTACATTGCATAACAATGGAAGCATCTTTTAAAAACAACGGCACGTGATTATCTTTAATGAAACGCGTTAAGTAATAAAAGTGTTTGACGAGAGTAGCCTAAGGAGGGGAATAGTTATTAGCAAAATTATTAAAATATGCGCAAATTATCGTGTAAATACAAAGGGAGCCAACTCTAACAGTTTATATACCTTTTCGACATCGCTGATGCGGTACTTCTCGCGTTTGGCACTTAGAAGAACATTTAACCTAATTATTTTAACGGATACTTTGTTAAAATTAATTCACTTTTTATCAAAATGTCATTTACTGTGTTGACAAGTCTCGCGAGTATTTGTTGACAACCGCCATATTGTATTTGTCAACGTTGAACACAAAGTAAAACGGGCGTCGATTATTCCGTACGGAAATATCAAAATTGTTTTCCTGAATTAAAAATGCATTAGTCACACCACATACCAAAAATGTGCATAAACAATTACACTAAGTAAAAATATACAAAATTTAGTGCTATATTGTAGAACTATATCTGAAATATCGCTTAAGATATATATTAGATAGGTAGGTATTTGTATTCACTTCCGTATCGAAAAATGTACACACTGTCAATTTTGTCTCGATGCACCAAATTTTTATCTGCGGATTTGTAATGCAGTAAAACAATTAATTTTCTTTAACGTGGATTAAAATAGCATTATTTATTTGTGAAGGTGTTATAAAAACTAACTGTTTATTGGCTTCGAATTTATCTTTTATCAGAAGTCGAGCATTGGGCACTGCATTAGTACACCAAATGCAAGATATATATTGATGATTTTATAAATACCATTCTAAATAATACGTAGTACTTATTATGTAAGTATAATCATATTTTAAACCCAAATTATTTTTATTTTTAGGTAGGTACTGTTATTTTGTATTTTTCTAATAAGTTTAAGTTTTTCTAAGAGCGAATGTTAAATTATTTTAATATTATCTCAATAAAAAATTGTATAAAACCACACACCGACTTTTCTATGTCTACCGGTTTCGAGACGTAACCCGTCTCTTCGTCGGGGCCAACAATAACTAATCCAACATACAAATACCTCTACACACCTTCACCATAGCAGATTCACAAAAATACAAGTGTGTATTAGTTAGCGGTATTTGCATGCTGGTTTAGTTGTGTTTGTCCTGACGAAGAGACGGGTTACGTCTCGGAGCCGGTAGACATAGAAAAGTCGGTGGGTGAGTGGGTGAGTCGGTGGTCGAAATTTTTATTGCGGAGCATAGTAATATGGATTCCACAATCTGCCACGATTGTCTTCCAATTTCTCCGATCTATTTGCCATTTTTAACAGCCTTATGCGACCTGTCTGCTGCTAGTTTACTGATAATGTAATATATTATATAATAAGGGGGTGGAGGGTGGGGAATTCGATGAGGTAGGTAATGCAGATATTATATTTATTTTAAGGAAACGAATGTGGGTTATCTAGGCGTTTACAGGGCTTATGACCTGTCATTGGCTGGGTTAAGTGGCCACTTGATGTATTACAACATTCCCCATTCCGCCCATCATCTGACAACCATGTATGACAAATTTTTGAAACTTGTATATATGCTGAGTTTG